>BGNK01003591.1:2511-14360 GCA_003297005.1 Symbiodinium sp. clade A Y106
TACCGGTCCTTGTATTCGGACCATTACTAGCAGTGCTGGGACTGGAAGCATTGGCATCGGCGTAGACGAGGAAATAGGTGGCGGGCCAGGGGTTTCGGGTCTGGGTTTAGTAGGGAAAGATATTAGGAGGAGAGTGAGTCGTCCCCCTGCCATCCGCTTATGTCCTGCGAGTATAGTAGTTCTAGGTACTGCTACTGCATGTGTCTATATATGTATATGTACCCACACTTTGAAATCTTTGCAGGTCGGAGCGATTCTGGCAGCCTCGAAAGTCCGGAGGCCGTGGGAGTGTTTTCAGTGGTCACTGTGTGAGTTGTCCGAAAGCGATGCTGAGCTGAAACGCTTATTGCGACTCGGCAATACCTGCTTCAAATTCTCGTGGGTGTCGGAGGGTTGTAGACGAAGTCATGAGGCTTGTGTTGCATGTGTGGAAGTTGTCCTTCCGGGAATGAGCTCTCCGTTTCAGGCTACGAAGACTTATACCGATGCCTCTCCAAGACAGACAGACGCCCTTACTTGGACGTGTCCCTCGCAGAGCTGTCAGGGCTGATCAACTACTCTCCGCAAAAGCACCGGCAAGCCGCTTCGTATCGTCCCTGGAGTTGTCTAGCAGGGGAGGGGAAAAGGTCTTGGGTGCCATCTGATGCACTAGACTTTCTGCGCAGCTGTGCGGAGCCTTCGTGGATGGACGTGTTGCCACAGTACGGGTGGCGAGCCGTAGTTGGAGACTGCACGGAGAATGCACCGCAGCCTTCGGAGACTCAGCAGGCTATCTTGCGCCTGCTGGCGCTGTTGCAGTCAGGGAATGCATGCGATGGGAGTGCCTGCCGGATCTAGCGAGCTAGGACAACCGAAGGCGGCCATCAAGAGGGAGCTTTCCTCAGACAGGCCCCCAGCACCGCCAGCGAAACGATTGCTCAGCATGGCTGAACTTGAGCAGCATCTCTTGAAAGGCTACAGCAACANAGCTTTCCTCAGACAGGCCCCCAGCACCGCCAGCGAAACGATTGCTCAGCATGGCTGAACTTGAGCAGCATCTCTTGAAAGGCTACAGCAACAGACCTTTCACATCGGATTTGAGTGACGTGGGACAGGTCCTGCATGGCCTGGTGGCTGCTTGCCTTGCCGGAGGCAGCTCCGAGACTGGGGTGAGCACGTGGGCATCTTGCAGGCTGGATCGGAACAGCACGATGGGTCACTGAGATTGCAGATGCATGCCTCGACCCTTTTATGCATACTCCACTCCCCACAACACTGGAGTCTTCTGGTGCTTCATAGGCCACGCAGGGGTCGGACAGAGGCGTGCATTTACGATGGCCGAGTCGACAAGGTCTGCCAGGATTCTGCACATGCTTTCCTGGTGTCTCTGCAGGGGCGAGGTTGGATGCCGGAGGAGNTATCCTCAAATAGGTGGGACAAATGTTTGCCACCTATTTTTGTTAGAGTCCCCCACTCTCACACATATGGGTGCGCCACCTATTTTATATAGGCGCCGCCAAGAGTAACCCCCCCCCCCTGACCACCTATTGTTAGGGAGGGGGTATGCCATGCTCACTGAGGTATACTGACGTCATCCCCCCCACGCACTGGCCAAGCTGCAGGGTGGATCGAAGAAAAAACGTGAACGCTAAGAGTGTTGACTACCTGTCAGTTGCACACGTCCGGCACATAATTAACACATATTAAAACGTTATCTCAGCAGCAACAGACCCCAACACCGCGTGGGAAATCACCAGCTGGCGTGTAGTCGTGTGTGCAAACGAATCGAAACGAACACGCCGCAGGCATGAAGCAATGTTGACGTGCTTGGCAGGCATAGGCACATCTTTACAAGCGCAGCAGTTTAGAAGCGCCGCTGTTTTTCATGAATTGCAGCTTGGGATGGCTATCACAACAGGGAGGCCAGCACAGGCTGAATCGGGTGGAAAATACCAGAACATATCTGTCGGCGCACCTGTGACAGCCATATAGGTTTCTGAATGAAATCGAAATATCGGGCGAATCTTAGCTTCCCCTAGACTGTGGGGGACGGGGTACTAAGCCCTCCTACCATAATCCCACGGGCTAAGATTTACGCTGCAAACCCCCAAGCGTACCCGCCTTGGGGAACAATCCACTGACTCTTCTTTGCAAGCTTTTGCTGGCCTCGCGCGATGGTACAAGTTTTGGCATTGTTCGTACGGTCCGTCCTGAAACATCGAAACCCCCCCCAGGTCAATGGTCACATAGAGACGGCCAGTGAGGTGTGGTGGCAATGCGGCAAACATTGAAGTTGAGGGGGCGGGGGGAGGTGTCTTGAAAATGCAAACAGGAAGACTCTGTTAATACCTGACTGCTGCTAAACGCGATAAAACACCCTCAGTCCCTATAAAATCATTTCGGCACTTTTTCCGGGCACTCCTCCCTATACGTCTCCGCTGTTATTTCTCCCCTAAACCCTGCGTGGCAGATCTTTGCCTAAATCCTCGCATTGCCAGCGCACGCTTCTAAACGTTTGCTTGCAGATCCTCGCCCAGACCCTGCCTTGCAAATCCATGCAGATCCCTCCCTAAACCTCCCTTGGGCATCCTCCCCTAAACCCTGCTTCGCAAATCATTCCCTGATGGCCCTAATGCTTCCTACTGCAAACAATCCCCTAACTCTTCCCTGCAAGCCTTTGCATCTGCAGCAAGAAATTCCCACTCCCAGGCGCACGTAGTTCTGCACTGCAGGGCCTCCCTTGCCTCGGCATTGCAGCATTGCAGATATCGCCAACATTCGCCAACCAAGCCTCCGCCTATAGCCCAATAGCTCCGAAACAATGGTGCCCAATGCATTTCCTTCTTTAAGGGAAGGAAACAGCTCCTCCTTTTCGCGGAAAATCACTTGGGCACTATGAAGGGTTGATTTGGGCACCAGTTTGGGGATTATTTCATGCACTATTCGGACACGAATTAAGCATTATCTGAGGGTGCCCAGACTCTGCAACGCCTCCCCGCCCTCCAAGTTGCAACCTTTGCGGACCTTGGCGTTGCCTCCAAGGTCCTCCAAAGGCCGCCCAAGACTTCCCAGCCAAAAAAAAAATGTAAGAGCCTATTTCAGGGTCCGGAAAACCTTCTTTCCTCGGTGTGCTCCGCGAAGACTACTTCTCAATTGCGAAAGACAAAAAGTTTTTAGCAGTAGTGACGGTTCACTGTCTGCCGCTCTCGGCCGCAAAGCAAAGTTCATTTCGTACCCTCAGATTGCACGGCGCTATCTCCCCCTCCTCGGCGCGCTCCCCGCAGCCTATTTGTTTATATTTTTTCATTGCCGAAAACTATTTCTAATTGTCGAAGCCAAAAGTTTGAGGAGTGCACGCACACATCCCCTAACTCTCCGCGACCCCGGGACACAAATCTAGTCACCGACCTTGGCCTTACCAGATTGCACCTTACCAGATTGCAAGCCCCAAGCGTACCGTTTGTTAGGGTCCGAGCTGTCAGCAGTTTTAGATGGATACGTAGAGCTACCTTCCACGCAAAGGGGCTGGGGCAGGGGCGGCCGCGTCGGCAAGCTTGAGCACGTCCTCCAGACGTGCCCGCTGCCGCTGCCTGGCGCAAAGCCACTGGCGCTCGCCTCTGACGTAGGCGGACGAGACTGCGGACGAAGCGGGACGCATCCTCATTCCACCGGCCGCCAAGGACCCGAGCACGACGAGCTTGTGCGGACACTACGGCAGAGTTCCGGATATCTTTCTCACATAAATGCCATAATTGACGTGTTGCTGCTGTGCCGGCTCTGCCTGCTGCTGCCGATCGCTCCGCTCGCGTGCGCCTGTCATGGATGCTTAGGTCCACTGCGCGACCACATGGCATCGCAGGGCTGCACGCGCGCCTTCCGGTGTGCTCACAGCTCGGGCCCTTCGTCTCGAGCGACCCGCAACGTTCGCCGACCGACATGAACATCGATGTCGATGCCACCATCAGTCTTGCAGCGGGCCGTTGCTCGATCGGTTGCTTCCTGTGCGCGCCGCACAGTGGCAGCCAGAAGGTCGTCACAGTTTGGCAGCGCGGCGGCACAGCGAGCTCAGGAGCCAAAATGGATGCGGCTGACAAACGGCGGAGCCTCTTCAAAGGTCCCTACATCACACGTCGGCGAGCAGATAGGAATGCCGTCGACGTTGGCAGTGCTGGCGAGGGGAAGGCAAGGATGCTCGAACGCAAGAGAACACGAGCAAGGAAGACCAACGGGAGGTCCCGGCCGAAGTTCTCCGAACGATTGGTTTTGCTCGGGCACTGAGATGCACTGAGCCTGACCATTGATGGCATGGCCGTGATTTGCCAAGTACTCGATGCGACGGGCACTGTTCCTGTAGAAGTTCCACTTTTGCCGGTGCCAAGATTGTTTCGTTTTTCTCAAAACTGCTCATGCTATTGAGCGCTATGTGTTCGTAATTTAACGCTGAGACTTTGCCCAACAAGATCAACGAGTGTGATTTGGCCTTGTGCGACTTGTCGGACGGCTAGTTCCGACACACCTGGCTGGCCATGGTTTGCTTGGGCACTGGATGAAACGGGACCTAGGAAAAAACTGCTACAGTCTACACACTTCTGCCACGTCAGCTGGCAAAATAGAGGAATTGAGGCATCAAAACTTGACCGTAGTCCGCTTGAACCCAACCGGCCAACCAAATCCGACGACAAATTCAAATCGTGTCATCCCAATGTTGTTGCGAACAGACTGCACCTCTGCGCAGACCGTGGCTGCGGCACAAAGCTCGCCAAACCAAACGAATCTCATGAGCCCTTTTGCCAGACATCAATAGTGCTTCAGTGAACGAAGCGTCCGGGTTTGCCTTTTGAAAATGTTCGCTCATACTTCTATATTGTAATCTTCTTTGTTTCGTGCATTACGACCACCCTCTCTGGTTCCCATTTTGAAGAATAGGTGCCATCGTGGAGATTATCACACCATGGACAAACCCAATCCATACCCGGTGGCGAGCCAAACATCTTCCGCAGCAATCGACACAACTCAACATCCAACTGGTCAAAATGCTGCCAAAAAATATGGCAATGTTCGCAAGCGTTGATCCGGAATTGTTGATTGTGCGGATTACCCTTGCAGTTGCTGCAAATCAATGTCCCACAAACCTGGTCGTGGACGAGACTTTAGGCACATGATGGATCTGCCGGCCAAGGCCATCGAACGCACGTAACGTCGGCCCCCAAGTTCATGATCGATCGTTGTTTGGAACGATGAAGTCACCAGGTACACAAAGCCGGAATGTTGTGTGACCGTTTCGCGTGTTCGGGACTAAAGCCCGGAAGTCGAATTGGAGCCAACCCACTCCTGCCTACAACCTACCACAAACTCTGATCTCTCTTATCCACCAAAAAATTGCAGGGAAAAAGTTCTTCTTTGTCGGACCCGGCAGGCCCTGTGTGAAGCAGCAAGACAAAGCTCCATATTCACGCCATGAGACGGTAATAACCGCGAGCCGTCGCACATGGCAGACATGGCACATCGAGACGCCTGAAGGGAAGGAAGAGCTGCACCGCCGCGCTGGCGCAGGGGCGAAGGAACCGGCAAGCAGGCGAAGACGTTATTTGAACCGAGATCGTGGATAAGCCGGCCATGCAATGAAGCCATACTCAAAATTAGACGACCGCTCAGGACTTCTCGCATCCAGTGTTCAAGGTGCACAGCTTGAACGTGGCAGGTGAACCCTGTCGAGACGTGTCGAGACATTGGCGCCGAGAGCCACATTGACAGCGGAAAACCGTGTGTCGAAGACAAACGCCGTCGCGACTGCTGACAAGTCTAATTTTTCGGTCCTTGGGACGATTGTTCGGGACTAAGCACCTTCAAAGAGCGACCTTCGAAGCCTCCCTTCCACCCTTCACCTTCGAAGGCTTCAAAGCCTTCGAAGGCTTGGACAATCGTGCTTATGAAATCATTTGAAAAAGTTTTTTTTGCAAATACATTGTTTGGAAACACATTTTGCAGCAAGGCAATCCCCAGTCAAAAAAAATGCGTGCAGCTCGGTGCCAAGGCTTGCAAAAGACACACCGTGTGAGTGCGGTGTGTGCGGTGGTTGAGAGGATGCAGAACTGGGCGGTCGGTATGGCATAGGATGGAGCGCATACAGTGAAGCAAAAGGTCTCATGCAAGTGTGCTGTACCATGATGCCGCCGCCCCGCTCCGGGAAAGGGAGCTGCTGTGGTAAGACCCACTATCGAACGGCGGTGTACTATTCTTTTCACTGGGCCGTGAGTCTGTGGACTGACTCACCGAAACTCTGTAGCCTCATGCTCTTGGAGAAAAGAACTACGGCCCATGGCCTTGTGTTCAGAAGCAAGCCCTCTGATTACCGCTTTCCCGGTGCAAAGCTGTAAAATGTTAGAGCATTGACTTTTTGGCGTCTGGCATTGCTGCGTGGCGCGTCCTCAAGAACTGATTTACACAGCCACTTTCATGCTGCGTCTTCAACACATCGAATGACAGTTCTTGAGGTGAGTGAAATGTCCCGGCACTTGCTACGCATGGGACTGAGGGTGAAACGAATTTATCACGCGAATCACTGGGTTTGAGCAGGTTGGCAACCTTCCGTAACGTCGAGCCTTTCGCGGGAGAAAAGATCATCGGTTCAACATGAAGGAAAAGCACACATCGCGGTCATGCTAGCGGTACTCGTGCAAGTAGTAGTACTGCAAACATGATACAGATATGGTCGTGGTGGTCTTGGTGGTCTTGGTGGTCTTGGTGGTCTTGGTGGTCTTGGTGGTCTTGGTGGTCGTGGTGGTCGTGGTGGTCGTGGTGGTCGTGGTGGTCGTGGTGGTCGTGGTGCTCGTGTGCTGCTGCTGCTGCTGCTGCTGTCGCTGCTGCTGGCGATGATGGCGCTTTAGCTGGGGCTGGAGCTTGCGGTGGCGCCAACTGGCTGGCGCTGGCGCTGGCGCTGGCGCTGGTGGTGGTAGTGGCGGCTGGTACAGTAAAGTGGGTAGCAGCATAAACGGTAGTGTAGAATAACCTGTTGAAATCACTGCTTATAGCAGCAGCGTCAGCAGCAGCAGCAGGACTGCAGCAGTGCACTAGTAGTGATCGAAGCAGTGGCAGCAGCAGTAGAAACAGCGTAGCACGGCACTAGCAGTCGCGGTAGTACCCATTAGCCATGATAGCAGGAGTAAGCGTGCTAGAAGTGCATGAATAGCAACAGGAGGGGACGAGGAGCGGGTAGAATCAAATTTAGAGTCGAAAGACATGCTACTGCGAATTACCTGTACCAATTGCGCTACGAAAATTGGCAACACCAGCGAACAAGTGAGACATGTTAGAGACAAACACGAACGGTCGCAGTAGCACAAGGGGGTGGCTTATACCAAGAACAGGTTAGCCTAGTGACCAGACTACCTGTTACAAGCGGCATAGCACAAAGGAAAGGCAATAGCAGATACTGCTGATATAATCCCACTTGTCGTCCTCGTCATCCCCACCATGCACATCGGCATGCCAATCTCATACTACTCCCGACGATAGCAATCGTCAGAATCGTCAAATTAAAGGAATACCAGGAGGTAGTCTTGAGAATTCCGGATAAAGCTTCCGCCTGCAGCTCTCACGGCAGGGGAACGCCCAACGCCGAGCGCTTGTCGATAACTTTGGGCCTTGGTCACGAACCACTACAACAACTACTGCTACTACTACGACGACTACGACTACGACTTCGACTACGACTACGACTACTACGACTACTACTGCTACTACGGCGACTACTATTGCTACTACTGCTACTACTACGACTACTACTGCTACTACGAAGACTACTACTACACGACTACTACTGCTACTACGAAGACTACTACTACACGACTACTACTACTACTACTACTACTACCACTACTACTACTGCTGCTACTAGTACTGCTACGACTACGACTACGACGACTACGACTACGACTACGACTACGACTACGGCTACTACTACTACTACTACGACTACTACTACTCCTCCTCCTACTACTACCTCTACTACAACTACGACTACTACGACTCCGACTACGGCTACTACTAGTTCTACTCCTCCTCCTCCTCCTACTACTACTACTACTCCTGCTACTACTACTACTACTACTACTACTACTACTACTAGGCGGCCCCCCCCCTACCCACTACCCCTGTTGCATGCGTTGCTTTTGTGGGAGGNCGAACAGTTGCCAGCGAATGTCCCTAGGGACAAGCGTCGGTTAACTAGTCCCGATTGCCCCCATGACGAAAGTGCTGTAAATACCGAGTAAAACGGATGTGCGTTACAAGAGTATGTAACAGGGGTAGTTGGTAGGGTGCTCAAGTTGTGATGATGTTCGTTGTTGAAGATGATGATGACGATGGGTTAACGCACCAGGTGGAGTACTTTAAAGACCGAGTAAAAAAAGCTTTCCCCCAACCAATTTCGAGTTTTCGCTNTTGAAGATGATGATGACGATGGGTTAACGCACCAGGTGGAGTACTTTAAAGACCGAGTAAAAAAAGCTTTCCCCCAACCAATTTCGAGTTTTCGCTGAAAGCCCTCGCAAAGGCAAAAAAACAACGTAGCAAAGTCCAGAGGTAAGCTTGGCAACTATATAAGATGGCTGACGTCACGAAAGTACTGTAAATACCGAGTACAATGGCTCTTCCGGAGATGTTGTTCGGGGTGTCGGCGTAACAATGTCGTCATCATTCTTCCCGCACACCCCCCGCACCCCCCCCCAAAAGCAAGTCCAGAATCGGATGCTGGAGTTTGAAAACTCGAAGGTGAAGTTTGAGGCTTCATAAGATGTTCCTACATGACGAAAGTGCTGTAAATACCGAGTAAAACGGATNCCCCCCCAAAAGCAAGTCCAGAATCGGATGCTGGAGTTTGAAAACTCGAAGGTGAAGTTTGAGGCTTCATAAGATGTTCCTACATGACGAAAGTGCTGTAAATACCGAGTAAAACGGATGTGTCTTAGAAGAGCATGTAAAAGAGGTAGTGGGTAGGGGGGGTGGCTACTAGGCGGCTACTACTACTACTACTACTCCTACTCCTGCTCCTACTCCTACTCCTACTCCTGCTACTGATACGGCTACTGCCACGGCTACTGCTACTACTGTTGCTGCTACTACTCCTCCTCCTGCTGCTACTGTTACCGCTACCACTGCCGCTACTCCTACAGCTACCACTACTCCTACACCTGTCGCTACCGCACCGCTACCGCTGCTGCTACTCCTGCCGCTACTACTATGGCTAGGCTATGGCAACTGCTACTGCCAATCCTACTGCTCGCTGGGCCCGGCACCAGTCGTCATGCTGTTGCAGCTCCTGCCAGAACTTGCCCTTGAATTCGCCAACTCCCTGTCAGCAGGATGAACGGAATTGTGCAAGAGCAAGTTTCCAGGTTCGTGTCGGCGGCGCTCGAAAACCCACATGTACCGCAAAAGCACGCGCCTTATTTCTATTTTCTTGATCGAACTGTATCACCTGTCAGGAATCAGACTGGCTTGACTGCGCAAACAGCGGAAACAAGCCGATCAGTGTTCTATGTTGGAAGTACTGGTCAGCACGATCTCAGCAAACCTGAAGACAGGACTGTTCCGACATGAAGGCGCAATGCCTCTGCCGTCGCAGAGGGGTCTCGATCTGCGACACGCTTCAGCAGCTCCTCGCACATACCGCAGCCGCCATTGACCCCAGAAATATGAACACGAAACACGGTTGCCCACTCCTCGTAGTGGTTCAGCGCTGCCCGCTGCGCCTGGCGCTCTGCACTCCCACCGCGAAGATGTACTGACATGACAAAAGAAGGGCGCCTTCTTCTTCCGGATGATGTTGGCTGTGCCCTCGGGGTCATAGCAGGATTGCAAGGACCTCGGCGATAACGATACAAAGGCCCTGACTCTCCCAGAATCCAATCAGATCAAGCCCTCGACCGGGAGAAAGATTCGCCCATCCCGGCAGTGGACCCTGGTTTTCACAAAAAGCATGGTGTCCGCCGCGCAACAGCTTCAGGCTCTGGCCCTGCCTGGTCAAGAGGGTCTGGGAACTTGGGAACCCAGCTTTGTGCCAGGGGCTGAGGCGTGTCAAGGTGCCTTGAAGCCTGCAGCCCTTACAATGCGTCAGCCAGATGCGGCGGTTAAGCTTTTAAGCAAGCTTCAAGGAGAATGTAGATGGATGCACATGCATGCACAGACGCACACAGACACACAGAGACACACACACACACTCACACACACACACACTCACTCACACACACACAGACATACATACATACATACATACATACATACATACACACATACATACACACACACATACATACATACATACATACATACATCCATGCGTGCATGCACAAATACCTACATACATACATGCATACATACACACACATACTGTCACATACATGCATGCATACAAACATACATACATACATACATACGTACATACATACATACATAATATAGGCATATACGTATGTAGAGATCATGTTTAGACAGAGCGAGAGAGATAGAGAGAGAGAGACATATATATATATAGATACACACATACCACGTAGACATGTACGCGCGACTGCCACGGAGCCATGGCAAAAGAACCCCTAAATTCAGTTTGTGCAGTACAAGGCACGTCCTGTGCTCGGCAGAATGCTGTCTTGAAAGAACCAACGCGATGTTACGCACGTTACACCAGAATTGCATCGTGACGAGAACGAAGGAGGTTCTTCAGTTGGTCGTAGTCTGGAAAGTGCAGATGTTGCGGCAGGGAGCCTCACAGACACCTCTTCATGAGTGATGCATGCAATTTTTTGCCCGCGGCATGCGCGGGCAAACTGCTGTCCCAGCAGCCCACACATTGAAAAAACGATGCCTCACTAAAGGCACCGCATCTCAGTTCAGCCACCTGTTCTCCACGAGCTTTCTTGCCTGGACAATCAGAGCTTGCGCACTGTTGAAGGGATGAACTGACAAGCACCGCCCCGCAATACGCTCGCGACCCCACCAAAATGAACCAAGTGCAGCAGCCAGTTGCTTCCAATCTCTGCCTACAAAACTAAACCAGCAGCCCCATGCCCTGCAAAGCGCGATCTGGCCTGGGAGACCACGAGGCCGACAAGGAAGACGGCAAAGGTCAAGCAGATTGCCGTGGCGTTCAGGATCTGACACATTCTCACGTGGCGCACTTGCCAAAGGTGTTTCGCTGGGGGACACAAAACTTCTACTGCATGCTGCTGTACGCATTCACGCAGGTGTTCTACACAGTTGATGAGCTGATGATGCGGCGATGCTCATGTAGACGGGGCGGCGGAGCACGCACCACGAAGACAATACAACTAACTAGCACTACCACTACCGCTATCAGCATCATCACTATCCCTGCCACTCCGCGGCCTCCTCCGCCTCCTCCTACTCCTGGTGCTGCTGCCACCACCACTACCACTACCCCTAATACCACTACCACTATCACTACTGCCACTACCACTGATGCCAGCACCACAACCACTACCTCGACTACCATAACAACTGCTACTACTACTACTACGACGACTACTACGACTACTACTACTACGACTACTACTGCTACTGCTACTACTACTACTACTACTACTACTACTACTACTGCTACTGCTACTACTACTACTACTACGACGACTACTACTACTACTGCTGCTACTGTTGCTGCTACTGCTACTACTACTACTACTGCTGCTACTACTACTACCACTACCACTACTACTACTACTACTACTACTACTGCTACTACTACTACTACTACTACTACTAGCCACGCCCCCCCCCTACCAACCACCTGGCGCGTCAACCCATCGTCATCGTCATCATCAACGAAAATGACAGCTGCAGAAGATGCAGGGGCT
>BGNK01003591.1:14427-69895 GCA_003297005.1 Symbiodinium sp. clade A Y106
AGGGGCTGAGGCTCCCTATATGTGACAGCTGCATAAGTTCCCGAGGCTCACTTGCCTCAACTGTCACGGCCGGTGAAGTTGCAGAGGCTCAAGCCCCAAAACTGCGACAGCAACTGGAGCTGCAAATTCGACGGGGAAGGAACTGCCAAACCACAGGTGGTCGGATAGTACGAAAACACTGTAAATACCGTGGAACAAGCAGGTGCTGCCAAGAAGGTNGCCTGGATTTTTCAAAAACCCAGGCGTGCGTTTAAGCCTCATAAGATGTTCCGACATGACGAAAGTACTGTAAATACCGAGTAAAACGGATGTGTGTTAGAGGAGTATGTGGGGGGGGGGTGGGGGGGGGGGGGCCTACTACTACTACTACTACGCGCATTACTACTACTACTACTACTACTACTACTACTACTTCTACTACTACTCCTGCTGGGCTGTTGCCGTGGCCGTCGCCATCATCTGCTATTCTCAGAAATCCGCTTTGAATCCTGTGCGCTTGCGTACTGGCAGTGCTAATCCTTCCCAGACAGTGCCTGCAAGAGTCTAATTAGGTGCTGTGGTGCATTTGCATAGCCCAGGCTCGGGCGGCTGACCAGTACGGTATGTCTTGGACCAAAACCGCGCTCACAGCACAGTGCCATTGCACGCGGTGCTCCTGACATAGCCCTGTCGCGAGGGCTCACCGACCTGTGCACTTTCGGACCTTGCATTGTCTGAAGCGGCAAGCTACGACGGAATTGCATGGAAAACAGCAAGCTATGCCGCAACTGCACCTCCTGCAGTTTTGGGATTTCCTGCGCAACATGTTTCGAGGCGTGGTGCTCCAGTCCCATGCATTTACCGGCGTTCGACTTGTACTTGTTGTGCTCCCACATCCCGTGCTGCTCGCGACGTCCTCTGCTGGAATACTTGTATCAATAGTCATCATCAATAGTCATCATACAAGCCCTAACCCTCTAAACCTTAAGCCCTAAAGCCTTCAGGCCTTAAGCCCTACACTCTTCACCTCCCAAACCCTAAACTCATCCTTGCTCCTGCTCTCTTTGTGGCACCCCGGCTGGCCTTGCGGTTGTAGGCCTCCGTGGAATCCTTGGGGACGCGGAGATCTGGGGTTCCGGGCTTTGGGATTGGGAGTCCGATCTAGCATGTAATTGACATATGGCTACAAACACCATGCGCATGTAAACATACATACAATATTGTATAATATCGTATTATACTAATGTATATAATATAACACAGTATAACTTACTCATATACATATATATATATATTACCGACCAATACTTGTTTTTGCAGAACAATGAACTCTCTCTGGGCCAAGGCGCTGGGTCGATGTTCTGTCCGGCCTCAGAGCCCTCGCCCCAGGTGGCCAGAGCCGGCAGGGAGCCTCGCAACTAGGGCCGTATTACTATATACTACATACTATATACTATATAGTATATACTATATCTTACATATTATATACTATATATCATATACTATATATATATATATATATTTATTTATTTATTTATTCTATTATATTATATTATATTATATACTATTTTGTATATTAATCGCCCAAAAACGTCTCTCACCAGGATTTCACAAGAGGCTACTGGCCGGGACAGCACGCACGGAAGACCCCAAGCGTCTCCAGCAATGTCCCAAGCACCCTTCCTCGCTGAGCCGCCTGAGAGCGTCAGTCCTGTTGACACAGCCGCAGTCTCTAGCACGCGCAGCTGGTGCTGGGGGCCCTGCTGAGGCAAAGCAAAACAAAGCAAGACTTGTCAAAACCGCTCGGAGGCCCCGCCTCCACAGTTCGTGCTGGGGCCTATGCCATATGCACCACGAGCGCTGAGAAGACAGTCACTGTCGACCATCAACGTTTCACCGGAGCCTGCACGAAAGTGGTGGCCGACTTCAGGAGCACCAGGACGGCAGCGCACAGCGCCTAGGACAGGAGGGTCGGGCCGAGGACGAGCTTACGCTTCTTCAGACGACGATACACCACCGACGTTCCCTGGGACCAGTGCCAACGGCAGCAGAGTCGGGCGGGCCATTTTGGGACCTTGGCAGCTTTCATCACGGCAAATCCTCAACACCTTGAAAGCCAAACTCCACAAGTCCGACCTTTTTCTGCTCTGACCTTTGTCCCTATCTTGTCGCCTCTGAGCCGAACTCTGGCCGCAGGAGTGAAAGGATCTTGCGTTCTCAAGAATAGTCGATTTCGATGTGATCCTGTTCGCCAGAATTGTGCACATGTTTGCAATGTATTTAGGTCAAGGACAAGACATATTCTTTCGGCGCTCGAAGGAACTGTCAGGCAGCCGATTCGCTCTGGAAGTGCAGCTGATGCGATATTGCCGGACGAAGACATGAATGTTCCCGGTCGTCTCAGAAGCGGCCGCATCCGCTGCCAAAAGGCGCGAGTTCCGCCCGCTTCCCGGCCAACGGGCCTGAAGGGTCGGCAGGATGCTCCGGCTCTCGAGCTCAAAGCGAGAGCGCGAGAGCAGGCGTGAAGATGCTTGAAGCTCAGGTGCAGTACTGCGCGGCCCAACCCCGCGGCTGCGGCAGCCAGGACGAGCACTGCCTGGCTCTCTGAGATGGTGCAAGACAATGCCAAAATCGGAAATCCATTATCAGTAGCATTATATTTTTCTTTTTCATCGTCGTCTTCATAATTGTCGTCGTCATCATCATCGTTGTCATCATCGTCATTACCATCATCATCGTCGTCATCATCATCCACGTGATTAGGATTATCACTACCATCATGATTGGCATCCGCAACATCGGCATCCCGCTCATCTGCGTCAACCACATCATCAACAGCACCATCTGCGCCACCACCACCACCACCACCAGCATCATCATCATCACCACCAGCATCATCATCATCATAATCTTCATCATCAACATCGTAAACATCACCATCATGAGGATCATTTGCCTTCTCCTGAATATCATCATCAGCAGCATTGTCATCATCCGCATCATGCACATTCACCACATGCGGCTTTGCTTTTGGCGCACATCAGCAGAGTGATGAAGGATTTCGCACATGTCACAAGCCGGGTATCAAGCCACTAACCTCTTCGTGCGCCCACCCCACCCCCCGCCCCCACCCACNACCCACCCCCCCACGGGCCTTGTTACACTGATCTCCCAGTGGCTGCAGTATTGGTCAGGGTCCTGGATCTGCTCTCCTGTGCTCAAGGTTCGACCGGGCAACACCTGCAATCAAGGCCGAAGAGGCTGAGGCAACAACCGACCAGAAGCTTGCAATCGCGGTATCGCACAAGCGTGTAGTCGATGTAGCTGATGCCTCGCTTAATATTCTAGCTGCCGGCCTGAACTGAACCCTCTGACCATGTCTGCGTTCGCTCATTCGGTCCTGTGAACTCCAACGGGAGCCCCAAAGACTTTGCATGCAAGAAGGTATAGAAATGCCCCACATCCACCTGGGATGGTCAGCACTACATCACAACTATGCGGGACGATGAATAAGTTTTCACCTGAAGACATGCGATTACTAAAATACTAGAGGAAAAGTGTATTACACTTCAGATCTTGAGAAAACGTTCGCAGCAGTAAGGATAGGTTTATGTGGACTACAGTGGAACATACATGAAGGATGGCAGCAAGAGTCCTAGTCAGGACAGGTATGCAACCCGGAATCGTGCAAGATACACAGTAAGAGATGTAGCGAGGGTATGATGTGGATTTACATGGGTTGATGAAAACTGTAACGGCCAAGCTTTAGTTTTGACTTGCATGGTTCATCAGAGAGACATACTGGGAAAGATGATAAGTGGGATGACCAGACCGACCCAAGTCTAATACTGACCTGTAGCGGAAAAAACTGTGCTTCAGAAAACTCCAAAATATCCAAACCGGACACTCTCAAAACACTGCCATTCTCAAAAACTTAAAAACCGAGAACCCTGGCATCTATGGCTGGGTGTGTCGCAAAATCGTGGAAGTTCAGGAACTTCTTGAGGGCAACAGTATTTCGTGCCTGAGCCTTACTAACCACCGCAATGCCCAAAAAAACACCCTCATCTCTCCATGTCTCCACACCGTCACGTCCAGGTCCTTCCATCACACCTTCCTCTTTTCGTGGCTTCATATGCTCAATTGTCATGTCCACACAAACCTGCCAATGTTGCTCCGTGTGGATACGATCCTGAAAAGATTTTGTGCCAGCCCATCTAACCCTGTACGGTACAAACATCCTGACGGCCAATAGCTTCCAAGTTCCAGACTAGCACGTTAGGCTGCGATTCTATTCGGCAGTCCTCAACGCGCCCATTTCCAGCACCACTTTGAAGTAGCGAGGTGAAACCAAATCCAAGGGCACGCTTAGGTATCACAACACAGGCAAAAGCTGCTGGTGACAGGGGGGCTATGGCACTCTGCCGAAGCACTAAAGTTTAAGGGTTTGGACTGACAAACGTAAGCCCCCGAGCGAAGCGTGTGGCACATGGTTGCTGTGGGGGGTCCGACTGGCAGCGGGCGATGCAACGGAACATCGTGACTGCGCAGCTGCTACTGCCTTCTTCTCTACCTTAATGATATTCTGGTAAATATTCATATTAGCATTACTATGACGAGTACTATTTATATGTTGTGTTAACATGCTGCAGCCCGGCTGCAGGCAAATCTGCAGACACCAGGCCGAAGCGCGCGCGCAGTGCGGGCACTGCGGAGCCCCAGGAGGCGAAGTTATCCATGGTCCGTGACGAGGCTGCGAACCAAAAGTCGTGAAGTCCTGGTTTTCATGGCGCCGCAAAAGCAATCCACCAACAATATCAATACATGATGGAATGATAGTATTTGCGCGTAGGACGTACGAGTATAGCCGAATACAGGGCCCGCAGCACAGCAATCAGTCAGCAAGTCAACACCCAGTCCTACCGTTGCAAACTGCGATGGCGCATAAATGCCAGATGTTTTGTAGCGGACATCGCTGATATTGCGGTCATGGGTCAAGACCTTGGCCAGCCACGAGAAAGATTGCGAATTTGCTTGAGACTCGAGACCGTGAAAGAACCCCTCGAACGATGGGCCGAGCTGCCACCTCGCGCACGGCGAGGTCTTCCGCATGGATGGAGCACCAGTGCCCAGTCCAGAGGGCCGATGAGCCAACTGCAGGGCTCACACGCAGCGGAGACCTGACACAGCCAGCGAGCTCAACTGGGCTCCCTAAACGACTCCGATGGCCTGAAAAGGACATCATACCGCATGAGAACGACAAGGTCGTAGCGAAATCCCTCTTCTTCCTCCTGCAAGGCGGTCACGGCGACTGTATCAGTGAAGCTGGTCTACTGACCATATACTGTTCTCAGTTCCCTCTTTGGTTTCCCGTCTCCAAAACATTGCACGGCCTTGATGCGCTTCAGCTCCACACTGCGCCGAAAAGTTTCGCCGAAGCTTCCTACCTGATATTTCTAGGCATGGCCCTCTTCGACACGTCCATGCGATTCCTTGAGAGACCGACCAAAGGTCAGAATCTCATTTTTGCTTGGTTCGGCCGGAACTGCATCGAGTTACACGTCGAAACACGAAGTGTAGTGTCGCCGAGGCACCGTGGGTAGATGCTCTGGCTGCGGATCGGCTTTCAAGGTCACCGGCCTTGGTGCTGCCAAGGACTTAAGGCCCAGAGCGTAAAGATGCCACTGCTGAAGCGGCAGGGAGATTTTTCTCAAACTGATTTGGTGCGAGCATTTCTCATGTATGTCTGCTGCCGGATGCATAGCGAGCAACAAGACTCTCTCAGTGCCAGCAACTGTGACTGAGGTGTCCACATGTAGGCTTCATGGATCCTCAAACAACTGCAAACGAGACATACATACTACAGCTTCTTTCAAACCACGGTGCCCTAAACTCAAACCAAGAGTCGCTGTTGCCAGATCCTCGTCCCACGTATGCGCGAACACGTCCCAGTGCAGGTCGGCATTTGCCCGCACCTGAGCAGCGTCAAGGAAGGCGTGCAGACGAAGCGCGCTTTACTCCAAGGCTTCTTCTGAACAGGAAAACTGCTGCCTTCATCCATGGCTGCGAAACACGCAACATCCCCAATCCCAGGTTGCAAAAAAAATTATGGCTACGAGATGCCACGTGTTCCCACACGGAGGCAGCAGCGATCTCCAGCGCCTCCTCCGTCGAACCCTCCTGGCGAGCAAGGTTTGGGGTTGAGCCTTGAGGGGTCTCGGTTCTTCAAAAAAGCCATCGTCAAGGCGCGCGCGCGCGTGCGCGCGCGCACCGAGAAGGCAACTGCAAGCATCTTTATCCGCTCGTGTCGGCTGCGTCTGCTCTGCTTTGCTCCTCGTCGAACTTTCCTCGGAGGTTCCCGACTCGGCCAAAGAGGCAGAGAGCCGCGCGCGCACAAAGGCCGCCGAAGCGCGCCCTGCGCAGATCCAAAGTACATCTGCTTTATCTACTTTGGTCGTTCGACCCTTTGGCTGGAATGACTTCTTTGCGAGCTCTGTGAGCGTTTAGAAAAAACTCCTAGCTGCTGACACAAAGCGTGTAGCCAGATTGAACTAACTTACTATCATGACATAGCACCATGATTCAAACACGGGCACGCAGCTCTTCTTGGATTTCGTGCGGCTTGAGCATCGAACACCGTTGTCAGCCTTTTACGTCACTGGTTCAAGCAGGCTCTGGCTGGGTTATGCAACTGTTCATTGCTAGTTCCGTTGAGGTCGTCCTTTGTCCTTTGCACAAGAGTTCGCACGGCATGCAAGAATGACATGTTCCAACATGTGTTCAGCACTGCCGTCGAATCTTTCAGACGGCTGCCTATTTTTCTGCTAGATGTACCGGTGCTCCAGGGAGCGGGTGATTGACATGTACACAGTTTTCTAGAACATTCCAAAAGTCTCGAACCAGTGCAGTGCAGATGCCTGCTACCTCAACAAATGCGTAGCATTCACACGTCTGTCTTGATTGCTTGCTCTTTGCTACCCAATGAGCGGTGACGTGTCATCAACACCTTGATCAGCATGGTCATAAACCTGTAGACACTGGCTGTCCGCTGCCACAGTATTTCACTGATGGTTTCCGCTCACACCTGCCCTGCCGACAAACAAAAGACTGCACGAAAGTGTGCGGTGCAGCATTTATCCTCCTCCTGTGGATCACCGATAAGGTTGGTCGGAATGGATTGCGTCGTGTCGTAGCTCGCCAGAACCATTTCCATTCTCACGCCTCTACAACTCACGCTCCTCTCCCGGTCAAGGGAGTGAACTCAAGCCTCTGATCACTCGAGTATCACGAGTTCGGTGGACTCTAGCCGTCTCTACCACTTTGTTTCACGATAACACTGGAGTCGAAATAATAATCGTCGCAGTTGCAACGACAGGCAGAGTCTCAACAGAATATCTTCGTTGCCTGAGCTCCGTGGGTGGCAAGGTCGTATTGCTCCCAGCAAACGGTGCCTCGTGAGATGCCCGGCAGAAGAGCAAACGCGGGAGCTCCAAAGGGGCTGTTGCTTCACCCTCTCAGTAAAACCTCCGGCGCAGCATCTCAACACAAGGGTGGGGAGGATATGCCGGGTGAATCCAGGCCGAAGAGTTCCAAATAGCAGGAATATTGTCAGTATCAGCCGGGTTCTCACATCCTGACGCCCCTGTTTTCTGACCTGCCTCTTGCTAAGTATGCTCGAAGCACGGCCATGCATGAACTTGCACATGGGAACTGGTGCTGTGAGGTGAGTAAGGAAGCTACAGCGTAAGGGGCAACCAAGGCGAGGACATCAGTGACTTCAGGCAGCTGATGCAAGACCTCGCTCCTATGGAAAGGGGTGATGCATCTGGCGGGGCTGCCAACAGGAAAGCCAAGTTGATTTATGCCAATTTATGCCTCCTCCACTCCAAGACGCCTCCATCCGCTGTACTTGTACCTCACCAGGGGCCCGCCGTAGAACGCGACCCCGCTTCCATCCATCGGTGGGTGCCCACACCTTGATTCCACAAGAACAGCACTTTCCAGCAGCATCCAGCACAAGCTTTCAAAATGCGGCATGGCTATCATCTTGAAATTCTCTAGAGCCGGCATGAGCGTGCTGCATCAAGGCCACAAGCTCTCCCCGAGCACAGTCAGTGAGAGCACCTGCGCGAGACTTCAAGATGCTCTATGCAAGGTCGGTTCTTGCCACGTTCTGTGCATGCGAGACTCTGGAATGTATGGAAGCAGCCCAAACCCATGCCCTAATTCTCGAGACAGCAGCCATTTCCACATTGCTCAGCAGAAATTGCAGCCGTCCTATATCTCCTTTTGCCACGCCTGATGTTCGAAGTTCAGCCAAGGCCACGAGCTCAAGGTCCCGCACTGGCATGCAGAAGTCTTGACAGCCAGTATCAGATCGAGGGATGATCAGGCGCAGGTGTAGGTTGTTTGTTTGGCTTCGTGCTTGTTCCCTGCAATGCTGGCGTGCTGCAGCACCTGGAAGCCAGACTGGCAGTGCGAGGCGAACACACCTGTGCTGACTCTGCTGACTATTGCATGTGCGGCCCGAATGTCTAAGTGCACATGATGCGGCTGCAACGCTTTGCACAGTCCCGGCATCAACATGAAGCATCCCCACGATTTTCATCCGACGCAGCAGCCGCTCACATTGCCCACGTCATCTTCGAAAGCTTTCTTAAAGGGCAAGTAGTTGCCTCAGGGTCTCAAGAAGCCACAGAATGCGCTGCACGCGTAACAAACTTGTATGACAGTCTTCAGGCATTCCATCTTCCTGCGGCTGAGTATCCTCTAGGGTTATGCGCTCGGCCAGCATTGTGATCGTTGAAGATGCAAAAGCACACCTATGCCAGCTCTTGGCTGGACAAGCGGAACAGGCAGTCCAGGAGTACTACAAGCTGCAAGAACCTTATTGGTCATGCAGGTCGGTCGTATCGAAGAATACTTTCACGAGTTCTTATTGTCGCAGATTCGCACTGTTACGGGTACCTGAAACCTCCACACAGCTGGATTTCGTCATGATAGGAAAGAGGTCTCCTGTGTCTCTAGGTCAGAAACTAGTTTCGGTAGTTACAAATAGCTATGTCAACAGTTGCAGTGGCCGTGGTAGTAGAAGAAGATGAAAAACTCGCCACAGCGACCAGAGGATCAGCAACCCGCCCAGAGACGAGGTAGCAAGAGGATGGGCAAAGAGACTTCCCCCTGAATAATCATAATACAAGCAGCACTGACCTGCTGATGTCGCATGCCCCCTGGCAAGTATGGTAACCATGGGGAGAGAGCGGACGTCTGCCTTTTGCAGCTTCACCGTTGCGATCTCCTCGTGGAACAATCGAGCGACCTCCTGGCCGTCGGAGCACGGAGCGCTCCCCCCTCTGAGCCCGCTACTTTAATGTTTCTTGCTTTGGTTTGTTGTTTTGCTTATTTACACGGCTCTTTCGACAACTGCAAATTTCGCAATACCAAGTTGGGGCTTGGTTTGACCTTTTAGGTGTTAGGCTCCCACCTCTGGTGGGTTTCCAAAGGCACCACAGCCGAAGGCTGAGAGGACACAGGCGTCGCAGCCGGCTTTCTCGGCACCCTTCAGGATGACGCGCACCTGCGAGGGTTGCCCGGAGACATGGTGTTCAACTTGAGAAGGGGGCCACGAAAGCTGGAGCGGGAACTCTCCGGAAATGAGATCTGAAATTGACGAACTCAAGCTAAGATGGTGTTGTAAGCAAAGGCGGGTTCTGTGCCTGTCTGTCTTGCTGCGCATTCGTGTTTGTTGTTCGTTTCGTTCCTCATCAGAATTTGCGAAACACGGAGACATAACCAGAGCACAGGTGTGCCGAAAGCCGTCTACAAACCAAGGAAAGCATCGACGTGAATGACTCATCATCATGCATTCAGTATGTATCGTTGAATCATGTCTACAATCAAGGAGCCTATAGGAGGGAGGGTTGGGGGAACCTCAAGGTGGCCAGCTGCCGTTTCACTAATTTTCCGTGTATGGCCTTCTGCCGCATGGACTCCTCATCCTCCGCGTACTTATACCTTGGAAAGCGGCATGAACTGGTCATCCTCTGAGTCTGGCCTTCGGGCACGCAAGGTGCACCCCAAAACTGGTGGGCGCTACCATTCCAGCACTGAAGGGTGCAGCCAGACTTGTTCTGCCGGTCTCCAGCTGCTTCCGACATGCTGCTAGTCACTGCCAGGGAATTCGTTCTGCCGGATTGCTTGCGATCCGTGGTTAGTGCAGGGTAGCGCAGCGCAGCGCACGTGATGATCGCGGCCTCGAAGGATGGAACCTCAACCAGCATTCGCAAACAGAGCTGACCCCGTCTTACTTGATCGCCACGCCACAACGATGCCTTCAGAAACTGCCAGAGCCACAAAGAAAACCGTGCACCCGGAAAGGCCTGGTCCCTTGTGCCCTGGCGTTGTCCAGGGTTGTTGAAAATGAAGTGGATGGCTTCTAGCTGCAACAACCCGAACAAAAACACTCGATTTTCTCGCCGCAACATGTCTGAGTCTATGCCACGAAGTGAAGACAAGACTCCAGAAATGGATACCCTTCCTTTTCAGAGCCACGGAGGATGGTGACGTTGGTGGACAACAAGCCTCGGGTGGCTTTCACATGGAGGTTTAAGGGTTTGGGCACCAAGTCGGCCTGTGAACAGGTCCGCTTCTGCTTGCAACTCCAAGTCTGCAGTGCTTGCTCTTGATATGTGACTCGATTATGCAAACCACCGAGCAGTTCAACTGTGGACTGTGAAAGCTACCCTGCGCAAGCCTGGTGTACTTCACTCCTGCAGCCGATGCTGACAAGACACATGCATCTGGTTTTATCGGGTACAAGCCTTGGCAACAAGGCTATCGGCACAAAGACAAAACACCGATGACATGGCAGGCCTACCGTAGCCGTGCTCGCGCCACATTTTCGATTCAAGAGCAAGCCTCGTGCTTATTTGCCTCTGTAATGGCGAACCCTACCCTAGGAGAAAGCCTGAGCCATCCAACACATTTAGACCTTGAAGGACTCAAGCCTCAAAACTGTGGTCACACACTAGACAAAGCTGTGTGTTGGAATCTCGGTACAATCCGGCCCTGGTCAGCAAGATTACCAAGAAGTCTTACCCAAAATTGGCTTACTCGCTTGCCTTTGGGCATGAATGCGCAAGCCACTAATTCTTACAACCGGCAAGTAGTTTGCCAGAATGGCTCAGTTGTGAAGCACAGCGAGTCGGCCATTGCATTTAGGTCATCATTTCATGACGAAGTCCGGCTTCGGCAGGTTCTTCGGTTCAGACTGATGGCCTCTGGAGTACCAGCCTAGCCCCTTTGCGCTGGCACTTGGCGTGAAGAGCCCGGTGTGAAAGATGGAATTGAGGAGCCCTGACCGCTCCAAAGTGATGTGTTGCTTTAATGTGTCTAACTCCGAGTACGCGCTCTTGTTGTAGGCGGAAGTGCAAGCAGGATCCGTTGGGCCGAACTCAGAGCCATAAGGCTTGTCACAATCACGTGTCTCGAGGCCTGAGAAGCAGTCGAAGTTTGTCGGGCAGACGGAGTACGCGTCGCTGCAGGGCTCATGGCAGGATCCGTGAGTCCGGAGCCAGCTGGGTTCGATCATGGTTCCCTCACTGTAATCATTCCATGTGAGAACCTGTACAAACTCAGGCTGATACTTACTGGTCACCAAAAGCGATGGTTCCAGCATTTGCAAAAAGGGAACGTGCAGCACTCGGTTGCTGTAGCAGTCACGAAAGCCTCGGTAAGCTGCCCCAATCGCGAAGGAAGAGAGGCTGTGATCGTTCTTGTAATGTTCCTCCAGCCATTGAAGGTCTGCAGTAATCCAGGGGTATGTGCCATTGGCCCACTCAGGAAGGGGAACCTCCCTCCTGGTCATGTAGTAGGCCTCAAAGGGCAGTGGCTGAAAGTTGATCTCCACGTCGTTGAACACAGGGATCACAGGGATACCATTGTGGCGGTAGTAGTGGGAGCGGCCAACCCACTGGACCAGCTTTGCCTGTGCCTCAATGAAGATGTTGTTGTTCACAGCATTGTCCACAACAATGGCTACGCCCATCCCACGTGCCTCGAGCTCATCAACAATCATGTCGACCACACTGTCCCAGGACGTGAGCTGGTAATCGATCCACAAGCCGTCGATGCCACTCGACTTCATCAGATCCAGCTGCTGCCCGACAACCTCCCGTTGGTTCTGATCATAGAGCCCCAGGTAGCTCTTGTAGTACGAGTTTCCGACACACCAATGGTCATACACGCCCGGAGTCCTGATGCCCAGAAACCATGGCATGTAGTGCACGACATACTTGGTGCGTGGCACTCCACTGCCGGACGAAGGAGCAGAAGTGTCGCTTGGCCGGCGCAGGCAAACCGCGCCGCTCCTGAAGCAGGCAGCAATCAAGCTGCATTCAACACCTTCCGAACAGTAAAGATACAGAAGCAGGAGCCCTCCTCTCTCCCCTGCTCCTCTGTGCCGTTGCGCCGATACCCTCTGGCCGTGTCCAGAGCTCACAGTAGCCGATCCGGTACTCGACGCCCTTGCAGATCGTCAGCTCAAGGCAGCGTTCCTGGTGGAGAACCGGGAGGAACTTACGGACGACGCTTCATCACTACCTGTAACACATACTGATCCCGGTACCCCGTCTGCGTAAATCTTCCAGGACGAAGTCTCCTGGCATCGAGCAAGAGAGCTCGCATGTGCGACCGAGAAGTAGCCAGGAGAGTCATCGTCCCAGTCAGCGCCACGGCACTCCCGATCAACGCCGCCGCCCACAACTTCCTGAGAAGCATACTTTCCGTGGCTCACGCGTGGGGGTCTAAAACCGGCTAGAATTGAAAAGAATGGCAGCAAAGCATCCCAGGTGGAGGCAGCAATTTCAGCCAAAAGCTCTTGCCTCAGCATGCTCACAGCAGTCACAGCTCACTCAAGTCCCAATGAGGAACTCGAAGTCGCTGCGATGACACGCCTGGCCTTGAGGGGCTGCTGAGCTGGAAGCACTGGAAGCCCACCACGGCAGCAGAGGCCAGGATGCCTCCAGACCTGACACCATGTGCCAGCGCAGGCGACGAATCCGGAGAGGCCGGCAACGGGCTGTGTGCTGAGATCAGCGCCTTGTCCACTCCTCGCAGCGGCCATCAGAGTACTCCATCCCCACGCAGACCTTCTTGCCGGGTGCGCTCATGTCAGCACACACAACATCTCTTGCCTTCGCGATCCCCCGATGATAAGTACAGTACTGTGCTCTCACGTCGCTTGGGCGAAGGCCGAAGGATGCAACGCTGCGGCTGTGCGTGCTGGCCTCCGTCTGTGCACATCGGTCTTTGCAGTCTGCCAGCGAGGTCTCGGGGAAGACTACCTGCAGCTTGCGAGTGCCCCAAGTCCTAACCGGACTCACACTGCACGCCATTGCTTGCGCAGGCGCATAGTAGTCTGGGGAATTGTCCGTGATGCTGGCACCACGGCAGGCCCGATCGCTTCCGCCGTCCACCGGATGAAAAGCCAGGGCCTGATGCAGCAGGCAGGATGCTGGGCCACTCGCAAGGTTCTGCAAGGCTCGGCTTCATGCTCATCGTGGCGTGGCCTGGCCTGCAGACATTGGTAGTTGGCCAGCTCGAAGGATGCTTCGATGCCGGCACGTCGGGTCCAGACCTCACAGCGGGTGTTGATGAACTCGATGCCCACGCAGCCCGTCGTCTCTTGGCAACGGTTCTTGCAGTCCTGACCAGGGCATTAAACGAGCAAGTTCCCGAGCAGCTGTAACACATCCGCTAGTTACTAGTTCCATAACGTAAGCATAGAACAGGCGTGGTATGCATGGTGCCGTGTCACGTGCAACCCGCATACGTTGCATCGTCATACGGATTGGCCGTGTTGCGCTCTAAGTGCCAATTGTCACGACTGTCGCCTCGTCTTTCGCGCCGCCGCATGTCAACAGTGCCAATGATCGCAGGGATGGGGCAAGTGTGCACAATGCGCACGTACTTGTGAATGCACCGTATTCCGCACACATGCGTATATAAGGAGGCACCCGCGCAAGCGCAGCTGCGCCACCTGAACTGACGCAAACATTTACTCACACACGCGGAAGCACGGTCACATGCACGCAGAATTATTTCAGCAGCATCTCAGCACGAGCTCCGCCTGATGGATCACCCACACCACAAAAGACACAGGGGGATTGCCGACTGCAGGGCTACGCGACATGCGGCGATCCACACTCATGCGGCACGACACATGCCGGCCCAGTTTTAGCCTTTCAGTATCCATGGCGTGGCCCACACTTCAACAAGGTGCAAGCTGCATACACTAGCTTTTTGCATTATAGCCTCCCTTTGAAACTCATGGCACTAGAGGGCAACGAAAGAGGTCCTGCAAACCTGTGACTGTGAAGACCTGGAAGTAGCTTTGGGAATTATCATTGGCATCAGCCCCACGGCAGGCACGATTTACTCCACCGTCCACCGCCCGAAAGACTAGATCCAAAGGCTGTGGGTCATCCACAATCGGGGGTGCATCCAGCGAGCTCACGGTCGTGGACCTTGTCGTCGACGCAGTAGACGTGGCAGTGTCCGTGTGGCTTGTCGACGTTGCCGTGACAGTCGTCGTTGCTGTGACCGTTGTCGCCAGCTGTGCGACTCGAAAGCATTTAAAGCCTGGGAGTGCCACCGATGATTCAATACCCTCACCCCGGACCCAAACCTCACATCTGCCCATGGAGTACTCGATACCCCTGCACTCAGGAGTTGCAATGCATTGCCGCTCGCAGTCATCAAGTACGGCATGGGGGTGAACAACATAGTGCGCCGGGTTGTTGTCGCTGGGGTTCGCCCCTCTGCAAGCTCTGTCATCACCACCGTCCACCGGCTCCAGTTTGGCCACACGGCGGTAGCAATCGGCGGTTTCGAAATCCACTGATGCTTGAATACCACCAGGCCTGGTCCAAAGTTCACAGCGCCAGTTAGAAGTGTGGTACTCCACACCTTGGCATGTATCCATCTTCATACATTGCCATTGGCAGAAGGTCAAATCTGAGGCCGTGCTCAGCTGGAAGTTCAAGGGCGAGTTGTCGGTGGCACTGGCTCCGCGGCAAGCTCTCGCGACACCACCGTCCACCGGCTCGAACAGCAGTGTACCGAGCTGGCTGAGCTGCACAGTGCTCTCACCGGTGCCTCGTAGCATTGGCTGACGTGGGAAGAACCAGCATGCAGCCGCAATCAGTGCAGAAGCGACGACCAAACCTGGAAAGAAATGAGGTACATGGCGTCCCACACTTCCTTCGGCAAAGTGCGGGACATGCAGGAGTGGCTGTTCTCCTCTACCAACATCAGAATCAGAACCATCTGAGAGCGGGGTCTCCTCCCTCTCCAGTGAGCGGTGCATGAGTCTCGTGCTCACGCAAGCAGGCTCAACAGAATTCCAACTGCTGTATCTTTGCTAACAAACCTGCTGCGGAAGGCAGGAGTACTGAGTATGTGATATGCTTCGTGAGCAAGCCAAGCTCTGTCACAGGCAGGATTAGACGCCTTTAGTTGCCAGGGCACTTCCCTTGCATGGCTCCAGGAACCGGTACAGGTCGCTTCGGCGATACAAGTTCTCCTCCTACCACGTCAGCTGTGGCCGTTCTCAAAATTTACCCATTGCCAAAGAGCTTGAAAACACACAGAAGTATGCATAGACAACACGGCCTTTGGCAAGATCGTAAGTATATCGACGGCAACTGCCTTACGCTTGCGAGCATTCAGATCCAACCTCAACGACATGACCTCGAAGAACACAGTCCTGTGCGCCAGCACCAAAGCGGAAGCCTCCTCCGGGAGAGGACGACGAGGCCATGTTTAGCACTGCCACAGCGCAGCCCCTGGGCAGGTGATGCTACGGCCGAGGGAAAGCCTCCATACAACAAACACAAACATCGCCGGCGAGTATTCAGCGGGACGAGATAACACCAAACAGTGCCAGACAAGCCACTGCTTCACAAAGTCTCCAGCTTTTTCAAGCATGTCGCACTCCATGACTTCTACCTCTCCAGCTTCAATCGACTGCGACTTCCGAGCAGTGTTTTGCGGAGGCAGCTGTTCGCATCCTACGCTTTGTGGCACTGACCAAGTGCCTTGGTGTTTTGTGGCTCCTCCTGGTCCTGGCCCTGGCCGTCGGCCTGCAAGCAGTCTCCCACCTGTCACAGTGACTCGACAATTCCTGACAATCCGCCTGCGCAACCCGAAAGGGCCACTCCTCAGCATTTTTAGCACTCCGGCACTCCGGCACTCCATGACTACAGCAGCCGACAGCAACCAGAGTCATCCGCCCCGGGCAGGTCTGGTCTTCACCGATGGACTTAAGAGCAGAGCGGACGAAAGCGGGGGGGCTGCGAAGTTTTACACAACACTGGTTTTTCCTGTCCTGAAATCGAAGCTCGCGGATGGCGGGGGGGCCCGGGGGTGGGGTTGAGCAGCCTTCCTGATGGATCAGCGACGAAAGTGGGGACGAGTACGGGGTGGGACCCCCTGCTGACGCTTAGCTCCCCGGAAAAGTGTCGTGCGACCCAGACCAAGTCTGTCAACAACAACTCCCGCAAGCTCCAAAAGAGCTAGCTTTCGTGACTGTGCCAGCAGGCGGTTGGAACAAGCCCGAAACCCTTCAGAAAGGAGACCTCAAAGCTTCCGCTCGCAAGCCCTCCCTCAGACGCATAACCACACCTGTGTCGCACGAAAGGGACCCCATGCACCTCAAAGGGAATCGTGTCCCCTTGTCCCAGCTTTTGCGGCTCCTCTTTCTCCAGCCGGATGAATTCCTTCTCAGTCTGCAGCCTTAGTTGTCCACGCTTACACGCAGCATGCCTGTTCTTTCGGCATGATTCCACAATCTTAAGCCTTGGCAGGCAAGATTCCAAATCAGTTGCCGCAGCGCACGGATGCGGAACATGTTGGGATTCTTCTTGCCATCGCCGGCGCTTTCAAAATCCTGTCTCCACCTGCCATGCTGTAGGGTGACTCTGAGCACAACATGACTAGTAAAGGGGTAGTTCATTTCTGTGTTATGTTCATTTCGGAGACTGCTGCCAAGGTCTGCGGCCCTGACTTTGCCGGCCCGGCCTCGCTGGATCATGTGGACTTCGGGCCAAGTCCTGCAGGGGCCCCAGGCCCCCTGTGTGCCGTGGACTCCCCAGGACTCCCCATGAAGGCCCTAGGCCTCGAGGCGGCAGTTCTCCACATCGTAGCAGACGTCCGGGCCGACTGCAGAGTCTCCTCCGACCTTTGCGCCTGTGCCGCTCTCCGACTCCGCCAGGTCTGCACCGTCCCTTCCGCAGTTCTCAACTTCCTTCTGGCGAAAAAGGCAACCGAGCAGAGCTGCCATGGCCATGGCTCCGCTTTGGCTCTGAGGCCACCCGAGGTCTCCTTGAGAAACACACCGTTCGATGGGCAGCCCGACTGCGCAGCACCCCATTCCACTACAGCATCCCCTGCGTGCATCTGTGCTTCCGCAGAAGCCCTGACAAGGAACATCCTGACTGTCTTGATGGGATTTCATGTCGACTGCACTACGTTCGAAAGTGACGGAACACATTATGGAAGTCTTTGTATTGCTCAGGTCCGAATCCGACATCCTTTTCGGCCCTGGACTGACGACGGATAAGGTCACACAAAGCAACGCGCCTTGCTGCTTCCCGCAACACGGGCTGCCTGTCTGGGAAAACACTTAGACTTAGACTTAGACTTTTTGCATGTTTGATTTTTTGACAAAAAACTCGTCAGAGGAACCTGTCTGCGAAGAAGCTGCCGGCGCAGAAAGCTTGACCCACATCGTTCACAAAGGCAGCTCGAGACCTTTGGCGTGCGCGACCTGCTTTGCAGGAGCCTGCGCAAGGTCCTGGACCTTTGGAGAACGGCCTCTACACGCCTTCTCTGGAGTTTGCATTTCTCCGCTCTGGCAGGTTGCTACAGAGCCCTTGATCTCGTTCGACTGCGTGGCTCCGTGATTCCGGCATCACAGTTTAGTCAGAGTAGGCCTGGACGGGCAGT
Organism: Symbiodinium sp. clade A Y106; assembly: GCA_003297005.1. NCBI lineage: Eukaryota > Dinophyceae > Suessiales > Symbiodiniaceae > Symbiodinium > Symbiodinium sp. clade A. The sequence goes on from BGNK01003591.1 coordinate 32,413, forward strand.
GCAGAGAACCTCCGCCATGTCATCAGTACATGTCAGCACGGATAGCACGGTCGCCTGGTGGCACGTCGAGCATTCCTTGGGATCACCAAAGCACAGACTTCCTTGTCCGTTTGATGTGGCTAAGGGCCAAGTCTCTTCCGACCAATCCATCCGTCGATGCCTTTCCAGCAGATGCTCAGGAAGTTGCCACTCACCGCCTTGGAGGCTGTGCTCTGCACCGAGTTTCGCACACCGAAGGCGAACAGTCCAGTTCACACCAAGATACGAGGGCATGTAGCAATGAGCCGTTTGCTATCTCGGCAATCACGGTTGCCCCCTGGGAGTGACATCTCGCAACCGCACAGCCACTTTCTGAAGCTTTGGCTGTCTCCTTGCGACGTCGACGTTGTACTTCTTAGTCACTCTGCCGAGTCTTACGCTCTAAAGTCTAACGTCGCCCATGTTTTTTCGTTCCAGGGCGGACCTCCACGGGCTTCTCAAACACACGGACGGCAGGATGATTCTCGGCCTGCGACAAGCACATCCTCTGATGTCGCATTCGCAAGGATCGCAATGGAAACTCATCCAGCACACCGGCTTGGCACAAAGCTGTCAAGTTGAGTTGTGTGCTTGCCAAGGCCAAACCCCACAAAAAGTCGGAATTTGCACCTGATGAAGTAGCATCAGCGGCCCTTGCCAGGCCGCGCGGCCGCTAACCACGGAGAAGCCTGTCTCCGGTTGGCAGTAGCACGCTTGGCAGTTGGCGAAAGCATATACACATGGCGACATTTTCCGCAAAGGCTTGGCTTCAGACGGCGCGCTTTTTTCAAATCAGCAGGCGTGGCTCCGGTTAATGGACGAATCAGTGCATGTGCATGCTCGACTGGCCATGTGTCCATCTTGGACATGCCACGTTCTACAAATTCCGAGCTGGGACTGCGACCGCTTTTTGAACCCGCGGGTGCTTGAAAATTATATGGTCTCGTCTCAGTATCGCCAATCAGTGGAAGCCCTGTTCGAGTGATCGGCCATGCCCCATGGGGCACGTGACTGTTGATCCTCTGGCTTGCCTGCGGCCCAGCTCGACCAAGACCAGTCGGATTTCTCCGACCGCTGCCACCAGCTCCAGTGGCCCTCGTGGTTTGTCTTTTTCAGGTCCGAACGGTCTTCAGCATTCCTCGATTCCCAAGAGTCATCGACGTGGACGCAAAATGTCCCTGACCGAGACTGGGAGAACACCCAGCCCTGCGATTTCGCAAGGCGAAGGAAGACGCCCTCGCTGGCATCTCGGAAAGGTCTCTCTTCAACAACCTCGAAGACTTCATTGTTGTGGAGGTAGCCCACTGTGTGCTGGTGCGATATCTGTGGGTATCGCCTCACGTCCATGCCACCCCGCCGCACACATTTCCAAGTGCGGCGAACGGCTGGAGGCTCGGGCGTCCATCCATCTTGAGAATCTTCTTGTCCATGAGCCTCAGCATTTTGCAGATGGCCAGTGCGAAGAGTCGGATTGACTTCCAGCGGCTTTTTTGGGAGCTCATGCGTCTCAGACACATTTTCCACTGCATCCTCGTGCTTCCATGGCAGGGAAACTTCTGGTTTCAGCGCATGGCCGGTTAACAGAGTAGCTTTCAACTCCATGGGCCCGTGCGGCAGTTCCTTCTGCTCTTTCTCCGCGGCCTTTCCGTACCATGCCGCCCGCAAGCATTTGGCAAGGGTGGCTCGCAAGGTTTTCCATTCAGCAGCATCTGCTGCTTTGTCTTGCTGCTCCTGCTGAAGGAGCTGCTGCCGGACCAGCTGGAACTCGCTCGCCGTGTCCGACAATGCTTGTTCCAGGCATTGGATTCGCTGTTGCAATTCCACGATTAATACGTCTTGCTCCTGCTGCCGCTGCAAAAGCAGGCTTCGTTGATCCTGCTCGGCAACCAGGGCCGACACAACCATGTCGCGCAGTCCATCGAACATGTTTGCGATCTCTGCGGCACTCATTTCGACAGTGCCTCGGGCAAAGCCCGAAACTTGAAACAGAAAGATCTACCAGCTGTCGTCTCGATCCAAGGACTCACAACAGAAACGTGTTATGGTTCATGCATATCTCTGGATGCAAAGGGCCACGATCTTGAAGACACTTAGATCATCCTCCAAGCTCATGCACGGCCTTCCCGTTCGATCGCAGCAGTAAGTGGAGGGATGCCTCCATAGCTGCAGAAACGTGCTGGAACTAGACCAGAGACTGGACACAAACGGAGTGGCCCGTGGCTCTCTCGCATGCTGCAAGACCCGCCTAAGTAAAGCAGGTCACCGACGAAGTCGAGCAAGGAGGTGAGAGCCGCCGGCTGGGCCTGGACTTGGCAAGAGCTGCAGGGGGCAGGAAGAACATGGCACGTCAATGCCAAGCAGAAAGCCTCAGAACTCAGAACGGTGCCTTCGCATCGTCCAACTTGAGCCCGTCGCTGAAGCTGACTCCGTCGCGCAGCCTCGAGGCCACATCAGCCAGCTCGGGAGCCAAGATACCTGGCATGCCAAGACTGGAACCTGCTAATGCTGCTAGTGCTCCGCTGTCTTACCAGACTGGGTGATGGGTGAGCATCATCTGGTGCAGAAGCTGCTCACATCGCCGGCCTGCCGCTGTGCCCTCCATGGCGGCACGCACGGCTGGCGCGTCGATGCTCAGCATCCGGAGAGTGGCATTCCGAGCTGAGGTCCTCGGCACCATCCGCGCAGACTTCTCACGAAAGAGCCCCTAAGCACCGACGGACAAGATACAAAAAAACACTATGTCTAGCTAGTGTCAGCGCATGCATGAAAAACGAACTCTGCCCGGCTGCTGGGCAAACGCAGCTCGCAGATACAACAAAACAGCCGGCTCTCTTGGGCCGACTTCGCAAGTCACTAACCTACCACAATTTAAAGCACCTGCGAGAGACGACACTGCCGCAAAGAGGCTGCACCATCTGATCCGCATGGTCGATCAGCTGTACCGCCCCTGGACGTCAGAATGGCATTCCAGACTCTATAGCATCGTTTGCGACTCCCGTACTTGAGCAGTCGAGTGGCGGTCGAAGATCGGCATGCGCAAAGCGGCTTCTCTTCTGCTGGAGGCCACGTAGCCTGATCTACAGAGATGAAGCTTCTTCACAGAATCGGTCCTATGGCCCAGAGTCTGGCCTGCACTGCCTTTGCTCTCCATGCCCCGGCACGTCGCGAGGCACAGCAGCCCTAGCTCTCCGTCGAGGCGCAGGGCGATGCCCTCGGCACACACCGGACATTTTCAAGCATGTAGGCTCCTTTCTTGGTCCTGCGAGCCTTCCTACTTGATCAACTCAAAGCCGTTGCCATCAGATGGCTCTGAGCAAAGACAGTGCCGTGGTGCCTTCAGAAGAGTGACGAAGTAGGCCATTGATTCTTCGTCCATGCTGTCCTCAATCGTGCGGTCTGCAAGCGCAGCAGCACCGAGGTCACACCGCAACCAGCAGGCATAGATGTCGATAATGAGGTTTCGACTGGATGCGCACACTAACACGCAGACCACCAAAAAGATAAAAGTAGACAGAGGAGACGACCATGCAGACAAACATACATTCATATAGCCGGTCTTAAATACATGCGGTACCCCATGTGCGGAAAACGAGCCATGACATATAGTCTGCGTGGTTCGTTTCAGACGGTGCTGTAACACTCTAATGTTTTGTCGCGCATACTTCATGAAACCAGTCACAGAGGCCTGACTCGTTTGCTCCAGCCTGAGAGCAAGGTAAAATAATCACTGAGCCAGATTAAATGGCTCAAACCGCAGTTTACAGGTTCATCGCCACTTTTTTGGAAGGGGCGGATCTTGAAACTTGTATCCGGGGCATGAGTACACAGATTCGATTCGGGAGGTTCCCTGGATCCACCATTCCCGAAAGATTCCGTCCGACTACAATCCCAAAATACCGTTTGTACGGACACCTGCTAAGCCTATGTTGTAGCCGTGTAACATGTCAGTGGAAACAGATTTTTTCCTCCTGCACAAGCCCCCCGAAGTCTCAACTGTCTGAACCTTCCAACCCCTAGAAGTCCTACAAACACCCATTCTTGAACAATAAACCCTCAAAATACCAAATATGCCGGAGCACTTGTATTCGGGGCAACGATTTGGGACGGTCTAAGTTGCATGTGCCTCAACAACTAACAACTAATTCTCCAAGCAAGCCCGACTCCAGGCAAACCCGAAGATGCTAGATGCTTAGCAACTTCCTGTCAGCATTTATCGTTGCAGACGTAGTGTAATAGTAGGTCGGAGGTGTAGCAGCAGGAGCAGGAGCAGGAGCAGGAGCAGGAGCAGGGTAGCAGTAGCAGTAGCAGCAGCAAAGCCAAACGCAGATCCATGTACACGGTTCGGTTAGACTGTGGGATTTTTTAAAAACTCTTTCAGGCTGAAGCCTTGGGCTTGAACTGCTTCGGGCAGCCGGTCTTCTTGAGGTTGAGGGTTTGGGATTGCACTGCTTCAGCCGGTCTTCTTGAGCTTGAGGGTTTGGGATTGCACTGCTTCGGGCTGCCTGCCTTGTTCAGGTTCAGGGTTTGGGATTGCAAGCACGAAGGCATGTTTGGGATTGCGCTGCTTCGGGCTGGAAGACGAAGGCCTTTGGGGATGTTTGGGATTGCACTGCTTCGGGTTTGGGATTGTGAGGACGAAGAGCTTTGGGATTGCAGTGCTTCGGGTTTGGGATTGTGAGGACGAAGGGCTTTTTTGGGGGTTTTGGTTCGGCTTGTCTTTATTAGCCCCCCCAACCCCCCCCCCCCCCCCAAAGTGGAAGAGAGGGCGGATTCCCCTGGCAAGAACAAGTACTGGAATAGGCACAAGAACAAGAACTGGCAAAAAAACTAGACAAAGACTACTTACTGCCACACTGGAAATGGTACTGGTACTAGTAGTAGTACAGTGTGTGGGGGGGGGGAAATAGGTCCGACATCCGACCAAGAACGAGCAGTCAATCTTGCTAATCTTGGTCTGCAAGATTTTCGGAAATTTTTGGGAAGGCGGGCAAGATTGCAGGCAACCGCAATCTTGGAAATCTGGCAAGGAGCAGGAGTATCAGTATGAGCATACTGTTCACAGGTGCTTGCAATACATGCTTATGTACTAATATGTAATGGGTGTGCAGTGCCTTTTTCACTCGTCTGTAACAGATATTCAGCCGACTTTTCAGTATGTAGTTTAAAGCTCATAGTTCAATCAGAACCACCTGTTTAAGTTCAGATAACTTGCTAACACTACTTCAATGACATGTGCTGAGTATCCAACCTATAATTTTTGGAACGCTCTTTTGGGGTTTGCCTATTCTAGGCTTGTGTAAACTTGGACGAATATGCCCGAATATGTGCCTAGTATACAGCATTTGGACAGACAGGAATTGGAGCAATGCTCTGAGGAATGTGCCGGCGGGTCATCGAAGAAGTCGTTCAGCATGCCCTGGCACCCAGGCGCTCCGCCGCCCCCAAGAGGAGGAATTGCAATAAGCACTGATAAATCAGCAGAAGACTCCCTAACATGGAAAAGAGCAATCTTACCACGAACCTGGGACAGCAGGTAGATCAGAGAAGTGTCCTGACTAAACCGATTGTCACTGCGATATCAAGTCAACCAATACACACACAACACGCTCCAGCCCTCAATTCAGGCAGGAGTCGCGCTCGGCGTTCTGCACCAAAATAGACAAGGACTGTAAGATCTGCAGCTTAACCTCAGCTCGGCCCAAGCAGCCAGGGCACACTACGTACTGGGCATACAATGTGAGACTACTGGCCGAGGCACAACCACAGGGACGGCCTCTGCTCGAAGTGCGGCAACAAATCCTGCGGGTCTGATGTCTGCCATGTCTCGGGATTGTTCTCCTGTTGATTTTTCTCTGGCTCCCAGCACAAGATGACAAAATTGTGCATGTCTGTTAGTGTGTAGTAGAGTCTCCTGGAAGCATGGAATGCTCGCAGAAGAGGCTGAACAAGGAGTCATCGTTGGTTTCGCACCAGACCAGGGATGCAGTAGCTCTCCGAATCTGCCAGGGTGCACGACACGAGTGGCTTCTCTAAACCGGGCACCTCCAAATACGGGAGGGACGAGCCGGTGATGCCCACGACTTCCAACGGCAACAGGGGCAAGAGGGAGTTCTACAGTTGGAGGCAGGACAGGATGCACCTCTTCGACCAGCGCCGGCACATCAATACGCTTGTGCCGGTGCCCGAAGGCTACTGCCTGTGCCGGGGAAATGATCTGGAGCGTGAGTGCACGAAACGGTTCCCTTGTCCCGGGCACTTCCAATCGCAGCCGGATCGACTGGAGGGAATCGCTGAGTGCGGTTTCCTGGGTTGTCACCGGAACACAGGCAACGAACAGCCCAGCAAGGTCGATGTCAGAGCAGTGCGTCAGAGTGACCGAACAGCCCGCCGGGCCGCGCAAGGGCTCCCTGCTCAGAAACCAGGCAAAACGATCTCTACAGGCATGTACAGGCACTCGGAAGACACATCGGGCGTGGGGTCATGGCTGTCATGTCCATGTCCCTCTTGCATCTGGCACTGTCTGCAAAGACACGGCGAGTGCATCCTGGCCACTCAAAGATTTGCGTCTCAAAACAATCACACATCAGTGGCGAGAATACGCATCGGTAGATGTTGAAACCCCAGTGCGGACTGTGGGGGGGACGCTTTTTGTCGGCTCCAAGTCGCACTGCAAGTACTTTTTCATTGCAATCAAAAATACCTTTTGGCACCGAATCTCCAAGTATGCACTGCTCTTCTCGGCGTGTGGATCGAATGGGTATCGACAAACCTTCGAGATCCGCATTCCGAGTTTTGATCTTGGGGATTCAACAGGGTCTGCATGTAGAGCACTGACCTTTGGAGAAACACCCACCAAACGCAAACACCGGTGGCATCGCAACACATCAAAACCAGCCACGCCACATGTATATGTACGATGCAAAAAGCACCTGCTGGAGACACACAAGAAAGGCATCACAACACATCAATATCAGTGATTCTCCAGGTAGGCGCTCGATGAACCTAATGCGTGACCGCATGATTCCAGCTTACAATGCAGCCTGTCACTACGAAGTACGAAGGGACAGGAGTCCCCATGTAGGCCCGTTGCGCCAAGATCGGATTCACGGCACTTTGGAACTTACTTGGAAGTGCACAAGATGAGTGCAAAAACGCAATGCCCCAATGTGGACGCTGCTGGAGGCATGGTGCAAAAGGATCATTCACGGCTGTTCGAAGTGGGATTTCCCCGTGTGGACCTTGATCGATGCGTCTTCAACCAAGCGATGCGAGTATCATGTTCGAACATCCTGGCCTTTCAATCTTCCACGCACACCGACCCACTGGATGCTCGGGCTTCCATTGCCGGGAATCTTCTGGATGCTACTCTTGTAGGTGGCTAGTCAGTCAACAACATCAGATTCACGTGGACTGCCTGTCGTGGGAATCTCTTTCTTCGCGGCCTTCTAGTTTCGCAAACATCTCGCCATGCTGGTGCGAACATTTTTAGACGTGGTGCATCCACTGCTCTGCTGTCTCTCGCTGCAAGCACTCGGTGTCGCAAGTGCTTGCAGGTTCCGGTGACATCATGTCGGTGTTGCCGCTTCAACAGCAGGCTCCTGTACTCCCGCTCAACAACGAGGCTGGATCAACCCGTTGAGCATTTTGTCGATGTCTGCGGCCGTTGCCATCTTGCATGTGTCTCCCGAGAATGGAAACATCTTGAGACAAACAGGTCTATCAGCTGTCGTCTCGATCCAAGGGGTTACAACAGCAAAACACTTCGGCATGCCACGACACTACGATCAACACGAATCTTTCTAGAATCTAGAATCGAGGGAGGCCTTGGCAAACCCTGTTTTCTTCGGGACAATCCGAATCTTAGCAAGCGGGGAGCGGTTGCCTGAGCGACGATCGTTTCGGTGGCGCACAGCCAGCAGAGCAAACCATGGCGTGTGAAGCTGCATGGGTGGGCAGGGGTGGGGGGGGCTCTGCGCTTTGCCAGAACTCAATGAGAGGGTGAGTGGCAACAGCCTTCCCAACACATTGAGTTTACCAAAGGTGCTCAACATGTGCCGGAAATCGCGATGCTACATGGAGGGTATCCCTTCGATCCAGTCGCTACTAGTATGGTATATCGCGGCAGCACATGGACTACATGAGGGTCATGCTGTCGGCCACCGACCTGTTGCGAGGCACAAGACTGCAATGCTTTACAAAACACTCTTTTGTTCTTTGCCGCAACAGCATTGGCCGCAAGCCGTGCATTAACTGAGCAGACCTGGTGCCCCAATCTTTGGGGCCTCAGGCTTCCTCGTGTCTGTGTACATGAGAGCAGCCCACTGAGCGCTCGTCGGGCAACGCTCCCAAAAAAATGTACTCCTCTGCTATGCCTGCCAACTTTTCTGCAGGCCCTGGGCCCGAAGTAGGCCCTGGGTGTTGGGTCGAGGGCCGCCTGCCTTCGCCGATCCTATTCGATTTCGGCTTGCTGCGACTCGTCTTTCTCGTGGACGACCCCTCGCTGCCACGGCGCATGCGGCTGCGGGAGAGGCCTCGGGACGAAACGACGCCCACCCGGCCTTGCCATCTCGCGCAGCTCTCTGAGGCCGTCGCCCGGTAACCAGCGAGATGTCCACCTTAAAGTTTCTCGCTGAGCTGAACGCAGTTCCGCGTAGCCTGCCGGGTCGAGTGCCGCTGGTCGTTGCGAAGTGCCGAGGTCGATGTCGAGAAAGTGGAGGCCCCATTTGTTGGGACTGGGCTGGCGGTAGCTGTACCTGCGACTTGATCCAGATCACGGCAAGTTCATTCAGCGATCGGTTTGCAAGGGTACTTGAAGCGACCACCAGGCACTTCTCCGGTGAGTTGCCAGCCATGGCAGGAAGTCAGGCCTTCCACCTGAAGCTTCGCTGCTCTCCAGCTCCACGCCAGCTCCACGCCAAGACTCAGACCCACTGAGTGCCACTGAGACGGGTGCGACACCGGCGAAGATGACAGGAATGGAGAGGCCAAGCCTCAAGGACTGAAGGATGCGGAAAGTTTTGTGCAGTCCACAATCGGTCTCGGTCAGCTGGCCTGCTGTCCCGCAGGTCTCCCGTCGTGCCTCCAGCCGGGCCAGGGACATGTTCTAAATCGAATCCCAGCAAGAGATCTCATGAGTCGGCGGTGGCTTGACATTCTTGCATGCCAGCAGTGCTGTGTCTACAACCCCGAAAGCTCCGTAAGGTTGATATGAGGGGAAAGACGAGTGGACCTGACACCGTTCAGACTCGGCTTCTCCAAGGAAACCGGGGTCCGCACTGAAGCCTGCTCCACCGTTGATCACGATCACCTCCCGGCAAGGGTACCTGAAAGTCCCAGGTTGACGAGAAACTGTGCAGACTCCGCTGGGTTGCCGCTTCCCCGCTTTGCAATTGAGTTGTCTTGTGCAGCAGGTACTGTATTGGATCAAGTGTTACACATGTTCAGAATTGGCCGCTGGAACCACGCCGGAGCACTGCGACAACTTCCACTGGAAGAGCTTCTGAAGCAGACTGGCATCAAGGCGCAGGGTCCGGAGTCCGGAGCAGCTCTGCTACCACTCGGATAGGGCCTGGACTGCTCCTGCCGGCTGTCGCGCCAGCTGAGGAACATCGGCTTCGACATTGACCTCACAATGTCTGACTGTCTCTCCCACAATTCGGATTTGCAAGTGAACCAATACCGCGGGTTCTTTTTCCTCGGAATCGAATCCTCGCGCTCGTCATCTGACCAGTCTTTGGTGTGGTACACCGCAATGGTCTGTTTCAGCCACTCCCTTAGAAGCATCGGACAGGCAAATCAGGAAGCTTGGGTGCAAGAAACGCTTGGAACTGAAAACCCCCGAAAAGGAAAGCCCTGTCGGAAGACGACAGAAGAATAATAAGGTATAATTAGAAATATAAGGTATAATCATAGAAATAAGATATGTTTATAATAATAAGTCAATATACTTGTAAGACAAAAACCTTTGCAGACCCTGGCAGTGGCAAGAGCTCAGCGATGCTCAGTGCCACGCAGCTCGGCCGCTGAGCGCAGCTTTTGGGTCAAGTCCTCTGGGAGCTAACGACGGGAGCATCCGCTACTACTACTACTACCACCACCACGACTACGACTACTACTACTACTACTACTAGTAGTAGTAGTAGTAGTAGTAGTAGTAGTAGTCGCTAACGACGGGAGCCATTGCCCCGAATCCGATCCCCGAGCGTAAGAGCTGCCTTCTGCTGCTGGAAGCCGTGACGTTCAATCAAGCGTGTCGATTCCTCCTGGTAGTACGAAAACAGCTATGGCCTGGGGCTCTCAGCGATCTTGCACCGACTCCAGCCTCCGTGAGCAGGTTCGGGTGATGCACCGATGGAAAGTCAGGGGTTCCCCAGCTAATGACTGCACCTGTCGCAAGCCCTTGCACACCATCGCCTAGACCCTCGCGTCCGTGGCAAGAGCTCACCCTGTGCCTTTGACAGCATGTCGTCGGATGTTGCTCAAGAAGGTGGAGGCCGCCGTGGAGGGAAGGTGTTCTCCAACCTGTCTCAGGGCAGGAAATAAAGGGAACCCAACATGTTTACTCCACCAATCTGCGCAGATGGAAATTAAGGTTGCCGCACCAAAAGCCTCCAGGGACATGACCCAGTCAAAGCGTCTTCCAAGATCGAAGGGCTGTCCTCACAATGCCGGTGAGCAGCAGCACTTCTTTCGAACGGCTTGCATGCATGTTTACATGAACTCTCCGACACTAGGCTGTAATCGCTGCCCAGCCTAGATTTTGATGTTGCACTATGCCACCCGTCACAGATGTCACCTCGATTCAGATCCACAAGTCAGTTCGAAGCACGTTTCTATGTCTCAGCAGAGTTGTGGATCTGAACAGAGGTGACATCCATAACTTGTGGCAGGTGCGACACCAGGCTCCTGATGTTGCACCCTGCCACACATCATGGATGTCACCTCCTGCTTGAAACTTTTCTCTGACGCTTGCCAGGGCCATGGCATTGGCGATGCCATCATAAGCCATCACCTCTCATGATCTTCATGTTCGCTCAGACCAAGATGAGAGAGAGCCCGCGCAGCCCACCTGGACGAGACCCGTGTCGTTCAGCCAGGCAGCATATGAGCCCTGCGGCGAGGTCAGAATTCACACGCAGACGCCCTGTGCACGAGTTTGACACGCCATGACCAGCCTTGAAAGCGCCGAAGTCCCCAACGGTGTCGTCCTCAAGACAGGGGTTCCACATCACGCGACAATTAGCATCGCCTGCGGGCCTCAGCCCCTCGCCGCAACGAACACCTTGCGAATAAGGAAGCGCAGCACCATCTTGTCAGTGAATTTTCTGTCATCCTGACGAGTCGCCCATGTCGGACCCACGCCTAAACTGTCCAGGAGCTCTCCTGGAAGAGGCTGCGTCTCAGCTCCCAGGTGTCGTACTCGCCCCCCTCCTACGAGTCCGAAAACCAGCTTGCACGAACTCGGACGGAATTCAAAACAGTGAAGAGGCCACAGCCGGCCCCCCGCCTTGGGGAGCAAATGGTCTGAGTCAGAGTCAACATGTTGAGGCCTGCTCTGTTCACTGTGCATCTCGAGAGCAGACATGTCCAGTCCGCGCCTCAGCAGACCCAAGCGATGTCGCGTCTGGCGGAGGAAGCTAAGGCTCCTGACATCCGAACATGATGGCAGAGCCAAGTCGTCTGTGACTGTGGAGGGGTCCTCCTCATGGCGATGAAACCGTTAAAGATCAGCTGCCAGCCTACGACAGGAGCTACCTTCGATCGAAAACAGCTGACTTCGTGCACGATGCTGCTGTTGCGTGGGAGCTCGTTGTGTGCGGCCTTCTCTCACGGGCATCATCTGCTCGCTCGTTGTGATCCAGCCTTGCAGCCAGAACACCCCGGCTCGTCACACGGCATCCGAACTTCAAGACGACCTCTTTCCTGCCGGGCCCCCGACGAAAATTCGTGAAACGGGACGTGGCGCCAATTTCCCAGAAGATCTTCCGCTCACAAGGAATGGATGCGAGTGGTGAGACAGCTTTTCTCAGACGAAAGCCTTGGCCACCTGCTTGCTGAGCTCCTGTCCACTTCTGCTGAACGAGGTCCAAGCTTCTTCTGGGCGTTTGGGACCGGGCCTCTTGGTTCTCCACCATGCTGACGTAGCCACTTCGAAGCACAGCTCCCCACCTCTGACATGGAAGGCGAAAGAGAGAAGAGACTTGAAGAGACCCACACACCCACACACACCCAGACGCTCCAAAGGCATGCAAGGCCCAAGGCACTTGGTGTCCAGGCAACGATGCAACGTGGGACTCGAGGCGTGGCGGCTGAAGAGGAAGGCCAGGAAGCGGCTCACATCCTCGCTTAAGCGAGGCCCACTCTGAACGCCGAAGGCCGAAGGCCGCTGGGCCGAAGGCCGAAGGGCCTCGTGGATCCGCAGGGCAGCCAGGAAGGGAGGCAGCAACATCGGTGAGCCCCAGAAAAAGGCGGCATCCTGCGGCGTCGGCAGAGTCAAGCAAGGACGACTCTGAGACACTGCTTCTGAGGCAGCCTGTAGCTTCTCATACTTGCGATTTTGAAGGTCGTAATAGAGATTCACCTGCCTCAGGACATCGTGGCGACTGAGGTGTCGAAGGATGGAAGTTAATGTTTCCTGTTTCCTGAAAATTAACCGCGAGCAAGGCGGGAATCTCTGAACCTAATCAAGTGCACACTCATGCTGTAGCACTCCGAACATGGTACCCAATCACAGGCACGACTGTTACTGCAGTTTACGATCCATGATTTCTATCTACTGTTAGGATGATGCTTTCGAAGTCTAGTATGTAGGGCGTCAAGGCTTTGCAATGTTCGGCCCAATCAGAACTCACTTGGATGCAGCCCGGGTAGCTTACCCGTCTCGTCAATCAGCTTGGTCAGCCGCCTGCAATCTCTCAAGATACACACCGTCAACACCAGCCCGCACTTGGGCAGCTGCTCGTGCAGCCACCAGCACCTCAGGATCAAAGGGCCCACACTGAACATACCCCAGCCCCAAGGCCCACCCAGGCCAGACTTACTAAACCCCAATCTTCAAGAGGCCCAGGCCACCGCTGCGGCTCGCAGCAGCCGGGCGAGGCGCACTTTTCGCAGGCCCGACGCTGGACGGCCTGAAAAAGAAGCGGAGAGTAGCGAAGGTACAGACTTCCGACTGCGACTTTTCTGGCCTCCATGTGGTCCCGAACCTCTGCAGGAACCCTCTGCCCCCAAGCCAAGGAGGGAGTTTGCCATGACAGCATCTGGGCTGTCATGTCCTGCTGTCACTACAGTCGGTGCGACAACTTCGATGCCCGGGTTGCAAAGCTCCGAAAACCGACACTGCGGGATCTGCCGGCTCGGCAACATTATCTTTCCATTTCCAAGAGGAGTTTGCTGCCCTCCCGCGCTAAGTCGTGATCAAAAGTCAACCACGGGAATCACGGGTTCTGACTATTTCGCCCTGCGAGGCTCTGGACTCTAGACACGAATGCGGCAGTGGTGGTGCTCTGATGCTCCCAACAGCACATTCCCTTCTGTCCTTGGAGTTTAGGTCCAGGCCTGGCATCAGATGCCGGTAGTCCTCCTCCATACCATCGCATGCACAAACACTCCATTGCACAGCACCCGAAACCCTGAAGCACCTGCATCACACTGTCGAAGAGGATCTCTTTCACTAGCTCCTGCTTATCTCCAGGTGCAAGAAGATATCGCGCACAAAAGCTGCCAGGCCTCCGGCACAATGCTGTGGGCCAGAGCCTCCACGGACAACCAGGTGTCCGAATGATGGTCCACTGCCTCCTCCAGCCGCCGGTCCTCCATGCAGAACGTGTGACAACTTGGCGGGGTCCTTCTCGATGACATGTAGCTGCCAGCAGCGACGGTCCAACATTTTTGGATGCACGGACCCCACTGCAGTACCTGCCGTTTGCTGAAGTGCAAAGGGCAGTCAGCGCCACAAGCACGAGTGGCTTTCCACGATCTAAACACGGTCCGTCTGAATCCACACGTTCTTGCTTGCCCACTTTGCAACACTGGGCACAGGCTGGAAGGAGTACTGGAACCAGTCGCACCATGGCGCTCCAACATCAAGCCGTTGTGTCATAGTATGTGTTGCGCTGAATTTGCAGCACGAACGCTTGCCACGGCAAAGGCAGTGCTTTATAACCATTATGTAACACTAACTGCAACGAGCATGGGCCTGCTGCGTTGGATAGATTCCCAACGCTGCTTTTATGTGGCAGACGACAGAAGCTGCTGTGGAAAAGGGAGAAGCCGCCATGTCGAAACAAAAGTGAAGAAACTGAAGTCTAACTTACCGTCTTTGCTCAGGTGTAGAATCTACTGCTGATCCTTCGTCAGAGGAAGGTCTTCACCAGCTGCGTCAAAGTGCCATGATCATGCGGATCGCCCTGGGCTGCTCCCCGATCCACCTCTCATTCTTCCATCCGCTTCATGGCGCACCAACTAGATGCAACTACGAGTAGCAGTAGCACCACACTAGGCAGCGCCAAAACACAGCCCCCGGCGAGCGTCGAGAAGAATCCTCCTCAATGCCGGCGCTTTATCGGGCAGCTGGCCCTACTCTCGGATGAAAACTTGGAGAAAGCTTCGTTCTGGTACTACTGGGAGTGGCTGCATCAAGTGGCGAGTGCGAGTCGCTCCAATCTCTCCCCAAGATCTCTGCAGCGTCCGATCTCTCCGAAGCTTGAACCCACAGAGCCTGCCAGCTCTATCCCAGATCACTCCTCCAGCGCCAGCGGTGAGTCTGCGACCAGTAGAAGCACCTGTACGGCCTCGTCGGCCAGCACCTGTGAGGAAACAACTTTTGAGACACCTCGCAAAGCCAGCCTGAGGGCCACAAGCACCCACCCGCTGGAATTAGCCTCGTCTACTGCAGCCCACTGGCGTTGAGACAGAACGCTGCGTGGCCTAGCACCAGTGAGTGCACAAGGCAGGAAGTTCGAAACAAAAGAAGCGGCCAACCACGCAGACAGACTCTTGCATGCCCATTCATGGGAAGCTGAGTGCCAGAGCTGAGTGCTTGTCAGCGCCTCATCTCAGGATTTCGCTGAGGTGTTTTGCTTGTGCAGGCTTGTGCAACTATCATCAGTTGCAGGGCAGCACCGCGCCATTCCCAGAGCCTTCCGAGCCCCTTGCTGCAGTCATGGCGTTGCCTCCGTTTGTCGAAACACTCAGAGCACTGCTTCAAAGCCATCATGAGCCAACAAACGTGCCTTTCGTGTCCAACACCAAGATGCTGATGAGCCCATATCGATGGATATGCCACTCCTAGGGTCAAGTTCTGATTCTGGACTAGACCGGCCTCTATCTTCCACACGTTGGCATCACACATCAAGCATCATCAAGCTGCACTACACTCATGTAGGCATGCAGGCATGGGAAGGAGACAAGAGCAACTCCTGCTCAGAGTGCTATGCATTAGTAGCGCACACAATTCCCCATAATTTGTAGGGGGGCTACGAAGTGGAAACTTCACTTTGGGACCTGCCCCCTAGAGCCTTCTCACGGACCGTAAAGCCACTCAACAACCGTACTAGCTCCAGGACTGGAAACCCAGCCACCTATCATCCCTACCCCGGATTCAACTCGATATGTACGCGGATCACCTAGTTCTTTCTTCGGTCAGGTGGTAATATCAGAACTAAGGCATGTTGTGGCCCTTGATGGCAAAGGCTTTTTGCGAATTCCTGGAAAAAAGTGCTCTGGTACCCCGGAGCGCCCCAACGGCGGCGAGCGAGCTGGATGGTTCGGTGCCCTTCCAGCATGTGAGGTTCAGGGATGGCAGAAACTAAAAGAGAAATGAGGAAGGGCGATCCCTTAAACCTTGCTCGCAGAAATTATTAGTAGTAGTAGTCGTCGTCGTCGTAGTCTTCGTAGTCGTAATCGTCGTCGTCGTCGTGGTAGTAGAAGGCACACTGGAAAGCTCACTTTTCCAACCGCTACGATTACTGCACTACGCCGACTTCCGAGGAATGAACATCTGCCTGTCCGTGCCCCTGGAAGAAAGCCACACGTACCCCGAGATGCGGCCATTTGCGGCTGCTGCTGCTGCTGCAACAATAGCAACTGCTACCTGCTGCCAGCTACCTGCTTCCTGCTACTACCTACCTTCTACCTACCTTCTACCTTCTACCTTCTACCTTCTACCTTCTACCTACTACCTACTACCTACTACCTACTACCTACTACCTACTACCTACTACCTACTACCTACTCCTGCTTTTCCTGCTTCTGCTGCTCCTGCGTGCTGCTTCTGCCTGCTGCTCGTGCCTGCTGCTCCTGCCTGCTGCTCCTGCCTGCTGCTCCTGCCTGCTGCTCCTGCCTGCTGCTCCTGCCTCCTGCTCCTGCCTCCTGCTCCTGCTACTACTACTACTACTTCTGCTGCTGCTGCTGCTACTACTACTGCGACTGCCGCTGTGACTGCTACTGCTACTTCTACTTCTGCCACGAGTCTTCTCGAGTTTTCTGCTGTGCCATCTCTAATCTAAACCTCAAACACCGAAAGCCGAAATGCCAATGAGGGGCGGGATGCTAAAATACCCAGCTCGCTCGAAACTTTTTGCATGGATCCGAAAACACGCTTCTATTGTCAAGGACCGAAAATGCCTCAGTCTGACATCAAGAGACCCAAGTAAGGAAAAGTGAGATCGATAAACTAGAGCAAGCACGTTCTCGCACACATCAAGTTCCCAAGTAAAAAACAAAGCTTGCCCATCACAACCTGCATTTATGCAACCCCCCCTCCAGGTTGAAACTGAAGACATGACGGTGTTGGGGTACGCCTTCCTCAACCTTAATCTAGCATGGGGACACACACAAGACAAAAGAAGGCTGTGAGTGAGTACATGCGCACAAACATGCATATGATGCAGGCGGATCGGATACCATCTAATCGTAAATATGCACATGCACACACCGATCACCCCGTGCCTCGACGGAGTCCAAGGAGGCCTTGCCCGCCTCGACCAGGAACCTGCAAGCGAACTGCCCTGAGCATGCAATCTCTGCGCCTCTCACAAATCTCCGGGCTACAGGCTCCAGTGTGGAGGCATCCACTTCCTGGCCCGCTGCAGGGCTTCACTTCAGGCTGTCGAGCTTCTGGCTTCGTGGCGATAAGGCCACACAAAGCCAATTCCCTCAAAGTCTTCAGGCTTTCCCGCCGGTTCGGCTTACTCCACCTAAGGGATAGCACTGGTACAAGGCTTGGGTGCGAAATCATCAGTTGCTGGGGTGTCCTAGCCATTTCTCTGTTCCTGCTCTGGGTTCGACTGAGATCAAACTCTGTAACAGGGCGTGCCAGCCGGGCAATAACCACAACTTCTCTATGGGAGGGTCGAGGTTACCTAGTTACCTAGTGCTTTCCGGCAGCACTTTCGAGCAGCTCTCCACACGGCAAGGGGCCTCATTCTCGACGTCTGCCTCTGGCACCTCAAGATCAATGACGGTCAGAGGTCCACGGAGCCCAAATCGAGGGCCCTGGCTACTGGCTTTAATCCTGCAATCCTGTGCAATCCCAACCCTATCCCGACGTGTTCAACGACATCCTGAAGACTCTTGCTAGCCAGGACACCGGATCCTGGTGCCAACCCCTGCCCAGCTGGCGCACATCCAGGCCGTAGTGCCAGCTGCCGTCCTGTCTGGACTTCCATAGGCGTCGACCCTCGGAAGCCCGACCGGCCCACGAGGCTGCTGCCCACATGGCACGCTGGTACTCACGGTACACCTGGCGGAGAGCCGCTGGCACAGATGAACCAACCCTTTTTTCGCCGCAGGCAGAAGCAGACTGCTAGCAGCTAACCACGCTCTTACTGCCCAAAAAAGCTGATACCAGTAGCTCTCTCTGTCGGGCTGTGGGCATCGGCTAACCTCGAGTGACAGGCACAGCAGCTCTTGTACATCGCCCAGCTGCAGACCTGCTTCTCAAGCATGCAGCCGGGGTTCTTCGAATGAAAGCGCCCAATGAATCCTACCGGCTATGTCTACGCAAACCAAAGAAAACTTCAACACAATCCAGTGGAGGCATGCGCAAGTGCTTTTACTGCAAACTCGCTCTCCAAATTTTAAGGGACTCGACTGTTCTCTCTGTTCCTTTGCCTCTTGGCGAGTCAATGTTTTTCAGTTGGAGTGCACACAAGCCCAAATGCTATGCACTGGTCCCACTATCCGTAAATGATGATGAGCAGATGATTAGCAGAAAGCTTCAGAGTCAGGTTGTACGGCCATTTTCCTTCATTTCAGCAACTAGACTGTTGGTCTGGGTTCCGTGCTGGCGCTGAACTCCGCGTTCGCCTCGACCAGTTGCATCTGCTTGACAAAACTTGCTGCAATGACAGCTTCAGAGACAATACTATGAACAACCTTCGACAAGCGACAACCTTCCCAATTCGTCGGAAGCAACTCTCAGGAAGCGTCATGAGCGGAGCAGTAGCCACACGAACTTCGATGGAGACGATCGAGGCCGAGCGACGCGAATTCTGGCTAGAGCTCCACATCGCAGATCGTGCGTCGAGACGCTTTCATGATTTTCTCCAACTTGCCGCAGGCAAAGGAGATTTTCGTGAGCGCGAGCTGTGCTGCAATGCCGCTACAACACCGGCAACCCCACCGATGCTTTGCGTAGGACAAACTGCCTCCAAGTCGGTCGTCTTGCGAAGGAGCGTCCTTGGCAACAGGTCGGTGCAGTGCAAAAAAGGATTGGTCACGAAACTTCAACTTCTAATCTGAGAATCCCTGCTGCAGGTCAAGCGGTGGAATGAACACACTGATGTTGCTGCAGATCTGAGCTCACAAATCACAGCAGATCGTGCACAACTACATGCAAAGATCTGCACCTCACACAGCAACTTGCGGAAGCGCTCGTTTCCCCCCAACCTCGAAGTGCGCTTCGGCCGCTTCTTCAAGCGCACGCACAGCAGAGCCGAGCCGGGAACGTGGTGCGGTACGCCTCCCGAAGCCTGGCACGGGCCTCTCGAAGCATCGCCTGCTTCGGCCCCTGGCGACCGCGCTACAGTCTTCAGTATTCGGGATCTCAGCGCAATGCACACAACGCACCGCACCTCGCAGAAGCTCTGATGCTCGACCAAGCTGCTGCGAATCTGAGCACAGGCACAGACCAGACCACAAGCGCGTCAGCGCAAAAGCATTGGTTGGCTCCTGCTCATACATCTGCGCAGCGAAGGTGCGGCCGACATGAAGGCCCACCTGCACCTGCATGTCAGGGCGCCTCTTAAAGCACGGTTCACTCGGACTCGCATCACGAAAGGCCTAAAGCACCCAAGGCGCCTGCCTCTGCACCCCGTGAAACCATGTGGTGCAGGTGCTGCCACGGATCTGAGTTGTTCTCATCCTGGGTTGATGTAGCTCAGGTTTGGAAATGCACTACCTCTCGGAAGTCCTTAACCACGACTTGACCCACTGAGGTACACTCATCCAGTGGCGCAGTCGACTTGCTCGATGCTGCATAGTCTCCAATGACCACCTCAAAGCCATCTTGATGCCCCGAGAGATTCTGAATTGCTTGTAGGTGCCCAACGAGCCGAAGTGATTCCACTCCTGAGTACATGATGTGTTTCGAGCGTCCCGGAGCCAGCTCATGAACTGCAACTTCAACAGAAACCCCAGTGCACCACTTCACTGCGGACCAGCGTCGTGCCGGCATGGTGCGAAACCGGAGGGGTGTCAAAAGCTCGGCCTAGCCGGGGAAAATCGGGTCGTGGGAGCAACGACGGCGGGTTCTCTGACTTGGCCTCCGGGACGTTGCTGATGAAGACCATGTACCTGCTCCATTCTCGACAGCACATCGTTGCGGAGCAGTCTGCACATGCAAGGCACGGGGTCTCTGGCTCCAGCTTTTGGAGCTGGAAGGTCACGGGCGATCCAGGGCGTATCCTGCTTACAAACCATGCTTCAGCTGTAAAGCACACCCCCGCAAAGTCGACGTCTACGTCAGCCGGCTCTCTGGCCTTTGGGCCGTGCAGACCGCCATGCCCTGAGAAAACCAGGTCCGTTTCAGCCTTAGGCCGCTCAGGACCAATCGGAGCTCCCGGCTGAATCCACTAGGTGGCCAGCTCCAGGGAGACCAGCGGAGGCTGATGAAGCCATTCCTGCAGGCTGCCAGGCGGCAGGCTGAGCATGGTCTCCGGGATCGACGCAGGGACGCGCATTGCCTTCTGGGTTCCCATCAGTGTCAGCTCGTGGGTGTGCTGATCCATGTAGCCATAGACCTGTGTTTCCACCAAGACCCTGGATCTTGCAACCAGTCGCGACGGATTGACGGATGGACGGAAGGACAAACGGACGAATGGATGGATAGACAGGCAAACATGCAGAATGTCAAAGAGGCTTGAATACAATAAACCATGCAATGGCCGGTGATTCTGTAAATACGGGTGTGTAGTGGAAGATAGCGCAGTACGATGATAGTGCACTGCAACCGGTGCAACACAGTGTCAAAAAGTAATATGCCCACGGGTCATACCACGTGCCCGGCAAAAGTTGCGAATGCTAGCGCCCCCACCTGGACGACGTTGATGTTGATGTCAATCTCTTCGGCCACCTGGCATCATGCTGCAGAACTCACATGCTCCAGGTCCGTGTCTATCGAAGATCCCAAGCCTCAACCAGAAACGATGCTGTGGTGTCTGTGACTCGCCCAATGATGGGACCTTAGGTGTTTTGGCAGTAGAGCTGCTGGTCCAAAAGCACGCAGTACTCCCCAACCACAGACTTCAACCAATTTACGGAACCTTTCCTGCATAGACCCGTTTCATTCAACTCTGGAGTCAGATGCGTTGCGTGCAGAAGACGTCACGTTGAATGTAGCATTAACACTGCATGGTCGAATTCCACTGTGTGTCAGTGTGTCATGCAAGCTACCACTGGCGTGTCCTGCTTCAACACAGACTACAGCATTCTGCAGATTGAGACATCCACTGCAGTTCAAGCCAGCACATCCCTACGCGATCAGAGGCAAAATTCGCCTCGCAGAAAAAATGCCGATAATTTGTCGCATCCTGAGCTGTGCGAATTCTGGCCAGAATGCCTCTCAGCGGACTTCAGAGTTTGTGTCGGAGGGCACCTCCGAGGGGATCTGCTTGTCCTCCCAACAAGGCCTATAAGCTTTCCAAACCCTTTCCAGGCAAAACCAGGCGCCTGCGAGGATCCGACAGACCCTGGGGTGGAATTCGCCGGAGTGGGAGCCCTGGAGTCAGCTGCAGCTCAGAGCGTCTGGGGAGGTTTCTGGCATGCTTCTTGCTTTCATTTCATTGCATTCAACCCACGCATTGCAATAAAACACAGGCATTCCGCTTGCGCCCCACTGATAACATAAGGTGATCTCATGTGATGGAAAGTAGACCACTTTAAGTTCCCTTGTTTGGCTCGGCTTTTGAGGGCGAGTCTCTGACTGCGCTCTGACAAAACAAAACACCAACTTTGAGCAAACAAGCTAAATCTAGTAACTTAGAGGTCTCACGGTTGGTCAGAGAGTAGATCGAAAGCTTGATGCTGCAATTCTTCGAACAGACAGGAACTGACCAATTGCACCTAGTCGATGCCATACTGGTGCCCTCCGCGGAGAGCCACGCGTGAAGGAGCTTCGACGTCACCTGCGTGGCTCCAGCTTTCCTATTTTGTTCGGTCAAGTCGCGGCAGCCCTCCCCTACTAAAGATGTTCGTGGATCAAAAGCGAGCAAAGGTCTCGTTACTGCCATGAGGCTAAGTAAACTCTTATCAGTCAATCCGGACGCTTGGTGCAAACCTCGCGGCGGAGCCAGTGATTCTCAGCTGCAGCGCTCTCGAAGTGGGGACGAGCGGCCTTGTCTTTAAGCAACTGTCTCAACACTACATCAGCTGCTCCAGTGCACCAACAGGTACTTCTCGTGGCAAAAGGCTCGCATCATTCATTGTGTGGACTTTTCTCGATGGCGAGGCTGCTCTGCTGATAATGATGGTGATGGCGACGAAGAGATGCTGGAATCATCTTCACAAAGATTATGACGCTGCTGATGGCGTTGATGAGGCCGGTTGCCGCCAACGTGCTGCTGATGCTGACGATGGTGGTGTGGATGGCGATTATAATCGTGACGATGGCGACAATGATGACGATGAGGTCGATGATGATGCTGATGATGTCGTCATCATCATCATCATGAACATCATCAATGAGGAGGTGGTGGTGGTGTTGGTGATGGCGGTGGCATCATGATTGCTCTGCAACAGCAGTACAGTAAAGCCTGGCCTCAACAGATGTAAGCTTGCGCAGCTGTCGGCGCAGCTCACCTTGGCCAAGAAAAATGCACGTAAAACTCTTCGCAGCTCGTGATGCTGCACAGCTTGTCGCTGCTGGCTAGAAGCGATTCTCCTCCTCCTGGTTCCAAGTCCTCACTTGAAGGGATAGCTTCGACCAGAATCACAAGATTTCAAGCCCACACATCCACAAGGGCAGGTGCCCCGCCCGGGTTCTAGTCTGCTAAGGCGCTTTGTCCCACTTCGGCGCCGCTGACACTCTCTTGTCGTCCTCCGCTGCTCCTGCCCATGTAACCGAACACAGATGCCTGAATCGTTGTCCCTTAAGTAACTGTCCTCTTGTGAGAGA
The DNA here is from genome assembly GCA_003297005.1 of Symbiodinium sp. clade A Y106. Taxonomy (NCBI): domain Eukaryota; class Dinophyceae; order Suessiales; family Symbiodiniaceae; genus Symbiodinium; species Symbiodinium sp. clade A. The sequence continues at coordinate 55,046 of BGNK01003591.1, forward strand.
ATAAGTGTCGTTCGCATGGGTGGTGGTGCCTTCGAGAGCCTTGGCTGAACTCGCAATCTCGCATCACAGCTCAGAGATATTGGATGTAGTTCCAAGCAACTGGAATCTTTCTGATCTTCCTTTCCTGCCAGGATGCCGCACTAGCGACGGTGCGACAACCGCCGCACGTTAAAGCTCGAGACGGCAAAATTCACGGATGACTCTTCTTTTCGTTTTGTGGATGGAAGCACAACAGCGCCGTTCGGTGCGCAGGTTGAGAATCTAAAGCCTTCGTTGCTCCTGCTCAGTTGTAGAAGCATGCACACATGGCGACATCTTCCGCAGAGGCTTTGCTTCAAACGGCGCGCTTTTTTCGAATCAGCAGGCATGGCTCCGGCTAAAGGGACGAATCAATCCATGCAAGCTCGACTGGCCATGTGTCCATCTTGGAACTGCCACTGTCTACAAATTCCGAGCGGTGTGTGACCGCTGTTTGAACCCTGATCATTGGAAGGTCGCTGCGGATGCTTGAAAATAATAGTCTCGTCTCATCTCGTCTCAGTATCGCCAATCAGTGGAAGCCCTCTTCGAGTGATCGGCCATGCCCCATGCGGCACGTGACTGTTGATCCTCTGGTTTGCCTGCGGCCCAGCTCGACCAAGACCAGTCGGATTTCTCCGACCGCTGCCACCAGCTCCACTGGCCCTCGTGGTTTGTCTTTTTCGGGTCCGAACGGTCTTCAGCATTCCTCGATGCCCGAGAGTCATCGACATGGACGCAAAGGTCCCGGACCGAGATTGGGAGAACAACCAGCCTTGCGAGTTCGCAAGGCGAAGGAAGACACCCTCGCTGGCATCTTGGAAAAGTCTCTCTTCAACAACCTCGAAGACTTCATTGTTGTGGAGGTAGCCCACGGCGTGCTGGCGCGATATCTGTGGGAATCGCCTCACGTCCATGCCACCCCGCCGCACACATTTCCAAGTGCGACGAACGGCTGGAGGCTCGGGCGTCCGTCCATTTTGAGAATCTTCTTGTCCATGCGCGCTTTGCGGATGGTTGGTCCATGAAGTCGGGTTGACATCGACCGGCTCGTTTGGGAGCTCTTGGGTCTCAGACACACCTCCGCACAAGGCTCCGGCTTCCATTGCTGGGACGGACGCCTCTGGCTCTCGCGTAGAGTTGACCTCGACAGCCTCTTTCGGAAGCTCCTGCTGATCTCTCTCGGCGGCCTTGTTGTACCGCGAGGTCCGCAGCAATCTTGCCACGCTGCTTCTCGCAGCTTTCCATTCCACAGCAGGATCTGCTGCATTATCTTCCTGCTCCTGCTCAACGAGCTGCTTTTGTCCAAGATGTCCTCAGAGCCGGCTCGCCATGTCCGACAATGCTTCTTCTAAACAGGCGAACTCTCTGTTGCAGTTCTTCGATGAGGACATCTTGGTCCTGTTGCCGCTGCACAAGCAGGCTTCGTTGATCCTGCTCGGCAACCGGGGCCGACACAACCATGTCTCGCAATCCACCGAACATGCTTGCGATCTCTGCGGCACTCATTTTGACCGTGCCTTTGGGCAAAGCCCGAAACTTGAGAAGCACGGCTCTACCAGCTGTCGAATGCAATCTCTATCCGAGGGCTCACAACAGCAAAACACTTCAGCATGCCGTAGTGGTGAAGACCGACATTCACGTTTAACATGAACCTTTATAGAATCTAGGAATCTAGGAATCAAGGTTAAGGACGAGGTCTTTCAAACCGTGTCCACATGGAGGCTTTGGGAACGTCCAAATCTGAGCACGGGCTAGCAGCGGTCGGCCTGCTTGCTTCCGCCATGTCCGTGAGAGGCGGTGGCCGTGGGGGGCGGCTGGGCTTTGAGGCCTGGAGTCGGCAGATGGCTCAAGCTCAATTCGGTAGTGTAGAAAAGTCGCATGGCCTTGGAAGTCTCCGAGAGGGGTGCCGAGACGAAGAGACGCTTCAGCTCCTCCTGGACAACCTCGCCTCAGCTCAGCACAAGCGCCGATGAGTTGACAACCAAGGGGAGCTTCTTCTAACATGCTCGTCTTCACATTGCAAGGACACCCATCGCGACTGAGTCACAGCGATCCTTGCCTTCCAGACGTGAGGACGCACTTGCCTTTGCCATACCCACGAAGTTGTCGGGCCTTTGTTGCAACAGGCAGGTTGCACGCTTCGAAAACTAGTCCGAAACTCTATAGCCAAGCTGCAGCACCACCGACAGGTCCGAGAATTCCATGGCACGGGGCTAGGGCTGGTCAAGTCAGATTCCAGGTCTTGGTGACATTTTCCATAGCATGCTGGCGCCTGCTGGCCCGTGCTGCCTTGCTGCTTGCCGGGTTCTGCGACTGCTCGCGGTTCGTTGTGACACACTTTTATTTGGAAGCGCCTTTGGCTTCGCACACTGCAGCGCAATCTCACAACTGGCACATCATCGAAGGAAGGAAGGATTCTCAAAAAACTGTCTTCAACGCCATGTTGCTCCATTCCATGATTTTGAAGCTCAGCCCAGAACCGACCAGCAGAGCTCTCTCGTGATCGCGACCCTGGCCTTCTTCACAGCTCGCATATGCGCAAATAAGACATGTTGCACATCTTCCGCCTGGTGCGACACGAGCTGGAGGCAATGAAACGAGACCTTCACGCAAGACCGTAAGTGGTCTGACCTTACAGCAAGTGCTATACGCCGATTCGAGCGAGCTATACCGCGGGATCTACGCGTCCATGAGCACCCTAACACCACCCTTCCCCTACTTTGTCCTGATGCTGAGGTGTCTTGCTGAACTTGCGAGTCTTGCTGACGCTGTACATGTCGCACTTCGCAGGCAGGCAATAAGAAGGGCTCGTGATGTCGAGCGAAAACATGGCAGCGGGAGAAGGTCAAAGGATGCAGTCCTTTCCTGGCCCCCGAAGACTTAAAGAAAACCTTGGGAATAAAGTCCATCTTAAGCGGTGTTGTGGTGGCAACCGGTTGTTGCTCGATGCTGACTCGGCTCAGTAGGTGCTGATGGCGAGGATGTGCAACTCGAACGGACCCTCCTGCGCAGGCACTGAACATGCTGGTGAACACTTGTAGGACAAACAGCGACACATGCAAAAGAAGGATGCACCAACCTGGAAGGCTGCATTGTTTGAACCATCCGCGGAAAGGAAGGACAGCATGAAGCCAAATCCCTGGCACGGGGATCACACGTCGCTGTGCCCCATACATCCGCAACGCCACTTTGCATGAATCCATGAACTGGCTTCGGATACTTCTGCAGCTAAGGGATTAAGGCACGCCATGTGGTCACACCACACATCATCGAGAAACTTGGGAACGGCAAGACAATGGGCATTGCAAAACAGTATCCGGAAGGTCGAAAGTGACATTATGCAGACACAGCGAACTTTGAGAATCGTCGCGGCCTACTCACCAGAACCTACCAGGACCGAGCACGATCCGCTTGTGCGCCTGGATGTCCTCCAGGTCGCGTCCGCCCAGTCCGCAGCCTGAACTCCAGGCAGCGGCAGAAGCGGCGATCTTCAGAGGTGGGAAAACGAAGATTCATTTTTCTCTTAGCCAAATGCCTGTACAGCAGCGATCACGTAACCGCCTAATCGAGGAGCTTCTGGTTCGGCCGTTGGCTGCGAAATCTATGGACACCGTGGGCATAAACAGCACCACTGAAGTGTATAGCTGCTGACAGGCTGAACTGGAAGCCTCGCGTGTGCACTGGGCCCAGTGAAACGCAACACTGGCTTGACATGAGATAAGAGGTGCAGCAACGATCCTCAAACGTCGAGACTTAGTATGACGTAGTATTCTCGCGTCGTTTCCCATCTAGTCAGGCCAGCGTCCACACTATGAACATACAAGGTCGAACCCTCTCCGTGCTGAAATTCGCCATAAGCTTGCACTTCGCACGTCCGTGTGCCCGGAAAGGGTGCTCCCTTGAGAGGCCAGAGTCTGATCGGGCCTCCTCTGTGCCCATGTCGATTGTCTCCGTTGTACTTCGTTCCACGAAGTGGGGCTCAGAGGCGCCTGGCTCGGACCACAGCAGTGCCGGCACTGGCACTGGACACATCTGGGGACTCGAGGCTCGCCAGATTCGGCCCGCCTTGAGGTCCCAGCTTAAAGCATTTAAAGCTTATCTAGGCTTACCTGGCACCTGAAGCATCGCCCATCAGTGTCCGGAACTTCTTCGGCTTTCCTTTCAACGCGGTGTTCATCTGCATGCCTGAGAGGAGACAGAAAGCCCGCGAGGAACTGGTCAGTCCAACACTCCAACACTGCCGGGGTGCCAAGTCTCATCTCCTGCTTCTGCTTCTCGCGCAAGACGGCAATGACTCGCTTGCCTTCTCGCTGCTGTTGCCTGCACACCGGTCTTGCCCACGTCCGCAAATGTGCTTGCGTTTGCACATCCCTCAAGGCCTTCGAGTCAGCTCAACCTGGCGCCAAACGCGGAGCATGGCATGTCAAAACAACCTTGTGCTGAAAACAACTTCGTGTTGGAGTCCGCGCCTTGCCAACGGCATCGTTGGCTAGCATGAGATGGGCCCTCACACTCTTGCCACCAAGCCGGCCTGCCCGAAAAGCATACATCTCGCTGCCCACAACGGAGTGTGGCCGCCTCCGCTAGCGACGAGTTGGCCGTTTCGAGTTCCTGCAAACGGAAGCTCTCACAGAAGCCGACCGGCGCAGGCATGCCGCATGATGCCGCATGTCCGTGTAACTGATCAACTCGAGCCTCTTTGCCGCCAAATATGAGCAACGTCCCTGTTGGCTGCAACCATACCGTTCGGCAACCTGACAAGAATTGGGGGGAAGCTTGGCCGCTGCATAACGTCGCGTATTGCTCGGCCTCAAGTCACCATTGTCGAGAACAGTCGCTTGCTGCAGCCCCAGAATTCGCATGACCTCTTAGCACAACCGGACCGCATAGGGTAGTGAGCAGATCCTTCACTCGCAAGGCGAGCCTCCTCGAATTCCGCCTCGTCGTCACACTCGACCTGAAGATGGTGCGCCGGACTGTCGGTGATGTTGCTTGGAAAGTGGCCAGGCGAGCAGCGATCTCAGTTCCAGAACTATCGTCATCCTCGCTATCATCATCCTCCTCCTCAGAGTCCTGAGAGTGACAGCGGCAGTCTCGCAAGCACTGCATGCTGCAGCAGGCCAACAGCCATAAGCGAGAGAAAACCAAGATCGGCCTCAGCCTCGTCATCCTCCTCCTCCAACTCCTCACACAAGCCCACCCCCGAAGATCAACTGGCGTCCCAAAGAGGCCTCACGGAGGACCCTGATGAGTCCTTGGAGGCCTCCTGCTTGATTCTCTTCGCTTGGAGGACTGCCTTCCTGGAGGAGAGCTTTTTGGCGAGCAGCTCCTGACACGAGATGCGTTCAGTGCCGCAGTACTTTAAGCTCTGTGCCACCGCCCATACAGGCACCTCGAGTATGGCAAAGTGACGCTCGAGGTCAGCAAAGCCTTCGACATAGAGCTGACCCAATGCCTCCGGGCGAAGAAGCACAAGAGGTGAGTAGGTTTTGTGGACACCCCAGGCCTCCACGCTGAGACCTTGCCTGGGGTCTGCATTTGCCTGCCGAGGAAGTTCTGGAATCGTTCATTTCAACTGTGCTTTTGTGTTTGTCCGAGTGCCTGCTGGCAGGCAGCTTTGAACATCGATGCTGAGAGCTCGCCGCCCTCCGTGTAAGTAGCCTTCCACAGCTCGGACAGCTCCTTTGAGGTTCAAGTTCAAGCATGCGCAACCACGTTCTGCCAGATGTGAGCTCAGGGCAAGTCTCCTCGTGATTGAGGTAGCCGTCTCGATCTTCGTCGAAGTAGCGGAAAACAGACCTACAGCGGCAGCGGCAGCTAGGGGGCTGCAACAACAAGTTGCATAACATGAAGATCCCCCGTCCTCGATGCAAACCGGAGACTACAAACATCATTGCTTGACTCCCACTGCAAATCGGAAACTCCAACTCAGTGCCAAGTGTTGGGGATTTCAAGGCTCGCGAAAGGGACTCAAGCGCCGCACGCCGCTCGTTGCTCGGGGTCCGTGATTCGCTCCGTGATTTCGCCTGGTTCACACGTTCAATGTGACGAAAGACTTGCAGTACAACAGGAATGCCTCTGGCTTCAATCTCATGCTGAGTGCAGCCGAACGTCGGGTAGAGCCGGTGAAATCATAGAACGTCTCCAGCTCTGCTTCTAACTCCTGCTCCCAGTCTTGCACAGGCTTTTGGAGAACCACCCTTGCTGAAGCAACCTGCTTTCACAAGAATGCTGGGTCTCAATCAAGTGCACAATGCAAAACTAAAGTGCAGGTTTGCGACATGCGACTCCTGCTCCAGTCCCCCCAAAAAGACAGAAGCCGCTTGTCCTGTGAGCCAAGCTCGTCACGATTGCCTCGCCGAGTTCGTGCTTCGGTGCCGATCCTGGTGTGCGCCTTGTCCTTGGATGTTGCCATGCTCCCAGACAGGATGCCAGGGGATAGAGCCAAACAGGAAATGCGTCAGAGAAGTCTACAGGATAAGAAATGCAGATCCGATACAGACAGCAGGACCACTGCTTGTTTTGGATGTGGTCTGCAGAGAGTGCGTACATGATTCATGTGGGCGTCTGTCTGTCTGCTGACATTATCTTTTCTCTGTCGCTTGATGTTGCAAACTGCTACTGTTATCTAGCTTGTCTTGTGAGCTGTTGCTTGACTACATCATGCCAAATAAGTGCCAGCCGGGGAGTCCCGCATGTGTCGACGGGTGCTGGCAGCATCTGGAAATCTGCGGTTGCAGAAGATGCAGGTGAACTCTTCGTTGATCCTGCGACTATGCGGACGAGGGCAGTAGCTTCATCTGACGATGCCTGCGAAGGTCCCGGTTTCGACCAAGGCCCGAGCTTCTTCCACAGATGTTCCAGCAGGCCCTCCACGTTGACGCAGTACTCCCGGTCAGGGATGAAGAAGCTGTAGGTCTTCCACCTCTATACAGGCCAAGCTGCTCTAAGCCCGCGTGCGCAGCAGCCCCTCGTCGTACCAGAGCTCTGCAGCCGCGCGGCATGTAAGCTAAGTTCTCCTCTACCGACTTGAAGTGTCGACGGTCAAAAAGGCATTGGAGAGGAGAGAAGGTCGCGGGCACCTGGACGCTCGAGAGATTCACGGTCACTTGGGGCTGTGCAACCAAACAGCTCCGTGACGTGCCTCCTCTTCTTCTTTGGCCACAGCTGGACTCACAGAGTCGGCCGGGTAGCCTGTGGGCAGACATAGCTCTGCAGCCTTGGGGTCGCGACTGCGAGGAAGTCGGAGTGGGCCTGCAGCTGTCGGCCCTTCGGCTGGCTTGCGGTGTACCTCAGGTAGCAACATCAACTTGCACGGATTTACAGGAACAAACTCATATGATGTCGCGCAGCCGCAAGCTCTCGGCTTAGGCGTAGGGCTCCCGGCCTTTCCCGCTTTGAGGTGCGCGGTTCCTTTGGTGTTCTCACCAACCTCTCGTTCTCGAAGCTTGCGCTCCCAAGCTTCCTCAAATGCGCCGCAAAGAATGTCAAGCACTCGGACTCCGAACACAACGACGAGCGCCGTCGTCTGCGCATCTTAACGAGCTAAGAACCGCCGAAGCAAAGGACAGATGTAATGAGCACGGAGGCAGAGAAGATGGGCATGCAAAAAAAGCAGCAAATTGTGGCGAAGCCCTGGTGGTCAGGGGTGCCGAGACTGAAACGACGGTGCCATCTGCATCCCAGAGTCTTGCGTAATGGGCTTCAAACCGTTCAGCTTTCGCTTCATGTTGTACCTCAAGCTCCCGCGAGAGAATTTGAGGTCCAAAGGTGCACGAACGACCCAACCGCACTTTCCCAAGCGCCGGGGCGGCCGAATGCGGCCGAGGTGCACATATCGCTCGGACTTGTAGTGCGCGCGAAGCTCCGCGGCGGTGCTGAAGGTCTCCAAAAGGGCACGAATTCGATCTAGCTGAGTAGCCTGTCCTACCCTATGAAAGGCTGCTTTCCAGAGCATCGCAACTCCCGCCTCACCAGATGCAGCACAGTGAAACTCGCCAGGCACTGCACTGGGAACCTCGCCACTTGCTGATGCGACTCTTTTGCATCATGGCTGAGTTTCTGCATTTGTAGCCGCAATATTAAGGCCATCCAGCGGATCCAATCGGACGTTGCCAGTTGGGGGCATGTTTGGACATTTCAACAGTCACTGTGACACCAATCCCGGCGATGCAGTATCAGCCTCCAAAGTACCAGACACAGCTACAGTAGCATTCGAAACGCTATGGCGATCGTCGGCATCGTTGAGCAGATTGTCAACGAGCGAGGCTTCTCGGCAAAATCTAGACCCTGCTGTTATCCAACAATCATGAGCTCCAGCTGCCTGGATCACCAAGTAGCTCTAAGGATCCAGAACCTTGAACACAAAGCCCCTCATCAAGGAAAGCAAGCTCCATGTAGGGTAAGCATGAGTTCCCACGTCGCTTTTCTATTCAACTGACATTGGTTCTAAGAGCTGCGAGTAGGAGCCCACCTCACCTCACCCTGACTGTACTAGTGATTAGGCAATGACATCAACAAGATGGGGCATGGGTTACACCACACTCCCAAGCACAATGGAAGGCCTCCATGGCCTTTGGCGGACAAAAGTCCACCATGGCCATGCTGCGAGACCAGACACCAAACCGTTCCCCTTCGAGCCAATGCTATTGGAGCACGCGGCACGACACGGCAATCGGAGTTGCAACAGCATGGCGCCAGCAACTCCGCTAGCCTTAGCCTTAGCATGCGGCCTCCGACGACACGCCCACGCCAAGTCGGCCACATAGCTGACAAGGGAACCCGAATGTCCTGGACCCCGATGCTGCAATACCACTCAGCTGTCTCGGATCGTGCGAAGTGCTGCAGGTCTGTGGCATGATGTATAGCATACCATTTTGCGCACTTCACTTCTCGCAGCAACCTGAAAGTCCATTCAGCGTAGCAGCACCGCTATATACATGCCGGCCGTTCTAGGCTTCTTTGCGCTGGCTTCTCCGCACTGGCAAGAACGACTTCGCTGATTCCGGCAGTGGTCATTGCAATCTTCCCAAAAGCTCAAGCTCAGTACCATTGCTGCGCAGGAGTTGAAGCTGCATTATATGTCTGCCTGGGCGGAACACACTAAAGTTGCAACATGCCAAGACTGTCTCCATCGTCCTCCTGCGTACGCTGTACACCAAAGAGGCCTGACCTCGCCTGTATCACTCAAGGCGGATGCGAGTGTACCCGATTTCGATCACTAGAGAAGCCGAGTGGCTCTGTTCCCCCTCCCATTCCTTCGTTCGTAGCAACACAGGATTGAGTTTGTAGGCGCAAGCCCGAACAGACTAGAGCCCCCGTTGCCCACACCCCGTGTCCTCCAAGTGCCGCGGCCTCGTCGGATACGACTATATACACGCAACAACATGCGAATGCCAAAACAGCAATAGATTTTCTTGTGGCTATGGTATGCACCTGTGCATACAAGGCGGCCCAAATCGCGTTCATGTCAATGTTGGGGGCACCTTGTACCGATTCGCTCGCGCACGGTCACAGATTGCGCAGGAGACCTGACGTAAGCCGTAAGCATCTGGCCACCCTTTCCCCCATCGTAGGGTCCGGCCCCATGACCCTTTCCTGGGCAGGGCTGTTTAGCGGCTCCCGAATGGTAGAACAAGCTAAGAATCGCGCCTCCAGTTGGAGCCTTGCCATAACCTCCATAGGATTTCCCGTAGCCACCTGGCCAGGATTCACACTGCGCGGCACGCAATCGAGCACGGCGGTTGCACTGCCCGGCACGCGGCCTTTGCCACCGCCTCCTTTGCTGGGGTCACCGGGTGCGTCGATCGTCACTCGAACTGCCTCGACACACCGAGCGTGCTTTCCTCCGGCACTGGGCGCCGCTCCCGGCCGTCGTCACTTCGCTCTCGCCTTCGTCTTGCCATTCCGGTCATTAATCTCCAGGTCGTAGCTCATCCTTGCTCCAGGGATCATGTCGGCCTCACCTCGCAGACGGTGAACACGTCGACAACGCATGGATACAGAGCATTCGGGGTGGCTTGCTGGGTTTATCTCTTGTTGGGACAAGTCGCCGCCATTCGTGACTGCCTGGAAATGAATGAAGACATCTTCACTTCCATCATCAGGAGATATGTAACCTTGGGCAAGTTATCGTCTGTTATCGTGCTGGATGCATTGCCTTGACGTCTGTCAAGAGACTACCAACAAAGCAAGCCAAAGCAGCCAACTCAGCCAAGCAGTCCCAGCTTAAGATCTGTTGCGCATCCTTTCAGTCCAAGTCACCTATGCCCTTCTCGGGAAAGAACTTCTTCAGAGTGCCTGTCCTAAGTTGCAAAAATTATGGAAATGCAGGCAAGAAAACAAGAAATCTGCACCGCTGCTCCATCCCCAAAAGCAGAATTCAAATTGCTTCCAAGACTCTGAGACATGGCAACAGTCGACGTGCAAAACTGGGCCACGAACAAGCCCTGAATCCCTCAGCCCGTCCGAGAGCTCCCGGCCTGGACCTACACCAAAAAGGACCTGAAAATAAGCAGCTCCTGGTCAAAGTGAATAGTTTGGACAGTTGTGCTTGCGCCCGAATCTTGATCGAATGTAACGGTAACGGAACTCTCACAGGCTAGGGAACGGCTTCGAGCAGAAATCGGCGGCAGTCATTGACAAGCAGAATCACTGCTGCAATTTAGATTTACAGGCAACAGCAGCGATGGATGCGCAGACTGTCCGTCAAGGGACTGCTCAGTGGCCTTATTGGTCAGCAACGAAAAATGCACTTTGCCCCTGTGTCCTGGGGTGACTTGGCCTCGCTGACCATGAAGTCCTGCAGCTGGAGCTATAACATAGGAGGACAAAGGACACGGGCCTAAGGGCAAAATTCGGTATCACCTTGGCATAATCGTCCCTCGGTCTGGACTGGGATCTAAGTCTCTTGCGCACAAGAACCACTGCGACTGTCGACATTGCCAGGCACAGACTCAACATGCAAGCCAGATGCCACAATGGGCTCGACATACAATAAAGTGAGTGCAGCTGCTGCCCACCTTACCAACAGCGACAGAAGGTATCTCTGGCGCTGTATCTGAGATTGTCATGCCAACAGACTCAACATGCAAGTTTAAAGCAGCCAGCCAGCTCATGTTCTCAGGTATGAGCACTTATGCCACATGCTCGCATCACGGAATACGAATGCAGCTTTTCTCTTGTTTGATCTCCTCCGTTTCCTTCTTCGCAACCTGAACAAACAAGCTTCTGGCGGCCTCCATGCTCAGATTCTCAGGTGTGTGCGCTCAATGCCACAACGGGCTCACAACGCAATGAAGGTAAGTGCAGCGGTTTCTCTTCCTTGCCAACAGTGACAGAACTTATCTCCTCCAATTCCTTCGAGGCCAGCATACTCAGATTCTCAGGTCTGTGCCATCAATGCCACAACCGGCTCACAACACAATGAAGGTAAGTGCAGCGGTTTTTCTTCCTTGCCAACAGTGACAGAACTTATCTCCTCCGGTTCCTTCGACGCAACCTTAACAAACAAGCTTNTCAATGCCACAACCGGCTCACAACACAATGAAGGTAAGTGCAGCGGTTTTTCTTCCTTGCCAACAGTGACAGAACTTATCTCCTCCGGTTCCTTCGACGCAACCTTAACAAACAAGCTTCTGGCGGCCAGCATGCTCAGATTCTCAGGTGTGTGCGCTCAATGCCACAACGGGCTCACAACGCAATGAAGGTAAGTGCAGCGTTTTTCTTCCTTGCCAACCGTGACAGAAGTCACGTTTCCTTCGTCGCAATCTTACCAAACAAGCTTCTGGCGGTCTCCAGACTCAGATTCTCAGGTGTGTGCGCTCAATACCATAATGGGCTCACAACGCAATGAAGGTAAGTGCAGCGTTTTTCTTCCTTGCCAACAGCGACAGAACTCATCTCCTCCGGTTCNTCCAGACTCAGATTCTCAGGTGTGTGCGCTCAATACCATAATGGGCTCACAACGCAATGAAGGTAAGTGCAGCGTTTTTCTTCCTTGCCAACAGCGACAGAACTCATCTCCTCCGGTTCCGCAATCTTAACAAACAAGCTTCTGGCGACCAACATGCTCAGATTCTCAGGCGTGTGGGTTCAACGCCACATCGGGCTCACAACGCAATGAAGGTAAGTGCAGCGTTTTTCTTCCTTGCCAACAGCGACAGAACTTATCTCCTCCAATTCCTTCGACGCAACCTGAACAAACAAGCTTCTGGCGGCCAGCACGCTCAGATTCTCAGGTGTGTGCGCTCAATGCCACAATGGGCTCACAACGCAATGAAAGTAAGTGCAGCGTTTTTCTTCCTTGCCAACAGTCACAGAAGTCATCTCCTCCGGTTCCTTCGTCGCAATCTTAACAAACAAGCTTCTGGCGGCCTCCATTGTGGTTACAACGCAATGAAGGTAAACTTCTTCGTTTTTCTTCCTTGACAACAGCGACAGAAGTCATCTCCTCTGTCTCCTTTTCGGACGTCTTGCGACGTACAGTATAGGCTCCGATTCGACAAGCAAACTTCTGCCAAATGCAACTGGCTCAAAACACCATGCAGGTGAGGGCAATGGGCTGACAACTCAATCCAGGTAAATGCAGCATAGAGCAGCTTGTCTTCTCCGTGCTATCGGCAACATCGGTCAAGCTGCATTGCATAGCATGTAGTGTCGAGCTGCGAAAAAGTCTCGCAGCTACAGTACACGTCGACCGTGAGGCGACGGCCCGTCCTGCTGCCACTGTTTCTCTTGCTGACCTGGGTGCACTCACGCGAACATATATATATATATGTATACACACACACTGACTGACTGACTGTTCATTGTTCAGGTACGAGTAAGCGCTGTTCGTGGGCTTAGATGCCGCGCTGTCTGAGTTCTGAAGCCGGCGCTCAGGCTCGAGGAATTATCCTATTTCAACCGTCTCGGCCAGTCCTGGAGGAGCCCTAAACCCCCAACCCTCGGCCTGATCCCTGCAGACCCTAAACTCCCAAACCCTAAAATCCATGAGCCCGAGAACCCTCGGCACAAAACCTGAGCTGTCACTCAATGCTGAAGTGCTGGCTGTTCAGCTGCAGTTTCCAGCTCGCACAGCCCTGTATCCTGAAAGGAAACGCTTGCGTAAACTGGGGTCAAAGGTAGCACAGAAACAAGCTTTGCTCCTCCGGATCTTCAGCGCTACACCCGTGGCCGAGCGCAACATGGCCAGGAAGGCCCCGCGGTCCTGCGGCTCAGAACCGAACATAAGTGGGTCTCGGACGTGGCCCCAGGAAGACTCGGCGGTCCCGCGGCTGAAATCGAACCGAGGCAAAGCCGCCACCGCCACGCTTGGTGACCGTGCCGCGAAAGACAGCTCCCTCCGGGACAATGCGCTTCCGTTCCGAACTCAGACTGAAGTCGTTGTGGATGGCTTCTGTGAGGCGTCGGGGGGAGGGACGACTGTTGCATGAGAGGGTGCAGGCCTGATTGTTCGAGAGTAAGACTTCGATGCAAGAGAGAGCTTGGGCCTGGTCGGACATCACCAGCTCGCTGTCAGAGCGGCCGCCCATGACGGTGTCGTTCACGATGAAACCGGCCACCTCCACAGCTTTCGGCACGGGGTCAGTTCCTTTGCGAGGGACGACATCCCCACGGAGGTCCTCCAGCCCACGCTTTGCCGAAAAGTCTCGGACCATCGCCGGTGGCGGGACACCTCCGCGCCACAACGGTCACACAGAAGTTCCGGCTGAGTTCCCAACACACAGTCGGAAGCCGCTAAGCCATGCGCTTTCCGACGGTGCAGGCTGGGAGTCGGCCTTTGCCACGGCGTCCAGTGCCCGGCGGAGCTCCCAAGCCCTGGAGTCGGCGTTGGGGAGCTGCTGCAGCGAGTCGAGCGCCCGCCTGCAGGCGCAGTCACGGTCAGCGACCCACCGTTCAATCCGAAGCCTCGGTAACCTTGTTCTTGCTTTGAGGACCGAGCTGGAGTGTGGCACGGGCACCCGACCCCAGCGATCCTGAATGACACATGAACTGAGTCTTGCTGCAGGTAGGATCCAGGGCATATGCTGTGCATGCTGCCTGCCTCCGTCCAGGAGGTTTCTCGCCGCTTCCGAATAGACCTTCCAACATGCACATCAACAAACAGTCATCCAAACTCATTTTCAAAGCCTGTGCGCAACCGTCGGGATTTCCACCGTTGTACAGCGGCACACCTAGCTGCAGCACGATGACATCACCAAGGCCTGCGGCTCTGCTCGTGTTGCAACAACAGAACGCAGCCCACCCTTCTGGATAGCCGCAGCGATGACGCTTTTAGCGTCAGTGGCGCCTGGCGGCAGACAGAGTAGACTTGTCTTGTTTTGTAAGATGCAGGTCAATCGCTTCAATCCACGGCCTCGCGGAGGTGATCCAGCTTTGGGAATCGCCCCTGCCGCCTTGAAACAGCACCCTTCTCTGATGAAATCCATCGAGAACCCGACCTACTGAGTTGAACATTTGCCTGCAACAAGAAATTGTAACATCGCGTTTTCCTTTCCTCCCCCGGTACATCTCCCGAGTACAGCTGCCACTTGCCCGATTGAAACCCCCAGCTGGCATTACCATACCTAAATGGGCAAAGGCACCCTCATAGCATACTTCGTGGTTGGTTTGCAAGTGAAGGTTGGAACCAAAAGGTGGGTGTGACCCGTAGCCGTAGTCACGTAGAGAACGTATTTACACTCTTACTACTCCTATCTGATGGTTTAACAACCAGCTTCAGGAAATATTGTCAGAATCGCTTCGCTACTTCACCACAGTCTGAGATCCGCCGACCCTGGCGGCGTGCTGGATGGGTTGGAGGTGAAACCTCCCTTTTAGGGGGGG
>BGNK01003592.1:0-69953 GCA_003297005.1 Symbiodinium sp. clade A Y106
AGTGTGGTCGGCAGTGAGGCAGTGAGGAGGGGGGGAGTGAGGGAGTGCGGGAGTGACGTGAGGGAGTGAGCCAGGTAGTGATGGAGTGAGGGGGGCTGGAGGCTGGGGGTTGGTACTTTCTACACCACCACACCTCCCCAACTGACTGCCCCAACATGACATGACATGACGGATTATGGCAATACCACCAACCAAGAGTACAGGAATACTCTTGATTGGTGGTATTACCATTATCCGGCGCTGGCGCTAGGCTCAGCGCCCATGCATGCGTGGGGAGCCGACCACCGTCGAACTCCCGTCACCCTACATGTCGTGTACATGCATGCATGGCATGACGTGTCATGACATGAGACATGGCATGTCATGGCATGACTTAAATTACTAAACCCTAAATTACTTAACCTAAACCCTAAAGACTTGAAGACTTGGCAGCCGGCAAAGTACACTTCTCGATTTGTGCGTGTCATCCTTGCGCAGTTGCCATGCTAATCTTCTCTGTCAGTATTATCGTTCCAGTTCTATCGGATGATCCCCGGATACCCAAGGGTCTAGGCTTTTAGATGGTTTAGGGTTAGAGCTCCTCCGTTATGGGGTTTTGGGTTTTGGGAGTTAGTGTTAGGGTTTCGACTCGCACACTCGCACAGTGCAGGCGTGTTAGGGTTTAGGGTTTTTGGGGTTCCCCATTAGGGTTTAGGGCATTAGGGCATGGGTCAGGGGGTCGTCGGGTAAAGTTTGTGGGGTTGCCCATCTGGTTACAGACAGATGGGTTAGGGGTTTGTCGGGTTTTAGATAGTTTAGGGTTATGGAGCCGGAAATTACCCACCCCACACCCAGCCCTCCCACCCCACCAAAATCACCCACCCCACATTAGGGCAGCGGTGTCAACACCACAACCTCGAGCCTTTACTTCGCCCTGAAATCCCCATAACCCTAAACCATCTAAAACCCGACAACCACCTGACCCATGCCCTAATGGGGAACCCCCAAAACCCTAAACCCTAACTTATAACTCCCAAAACCCCATAACGGCGGAGCGCACCTCTTGGGTCTCGAAGCTCTCGTCCATGATATGTCCAGACATGAACCGGGGCTTTGTTCTCTGTCTCTCTCTCTCTCTCTTATTCTCTGTGTCTAAGTGTATCTGTGTCAGCATGTGCGTATGCATGAGAGCCACAACTGACAGCACACAAAGAAATGCCCTCCAAAAACAACCCTAATTTCGCTTATGCTTACCTTGCTAAAGACATAGTCGGGGACAACCCCGNGTCAGCATGTGCGTATGCATGAGAGCCACAACTGACAGCACACAAAGAAATGCCCTCCAAAAACAACCCTAATTTCGCTTATGCTTACCTTGCTAAAGACATAGTCGGGGACAACCCCGGCTTTATAGGAACCCCCATTAAGGGATCTACTTTTTGGATCCTCCCGGGGGTCTGGGTAGCGGATGACGAAGATTATAGGGCTTAGGGCTTTCAATCAAGCCCAATGCCAAGTCTGCAATCTTACACCGCCAAGCTTTCGAAGCGGACTGGCCAACGCTTGTAAAAAAAACACTTTTTCACAACAATGGCCATGACGGTGAGAGTGAAACTTGTCATGAGTATTGCGGAAACAATAGCGAGGGTTAGCAACAGGACCAACAGCAATGATCGTTGTTCCTTAAGTCATGCTGACACGCACAGGTAATTATCATGCCTAAGCCCTAAACGCAAACCCTACTGAGCCCCTAAACCCTAAACCCGAACCCTAAACTCCTGCGGCGGCTTGAAGTCCAAGGCCACGCAAAGCACCTCCGACTCGTAAAGACGAGTTAGGGCCTTTGGGGTGTTCCATAGCGCTTTTGAGCTTTTGAAGCCTTTTCTATACTGGCCTTTTAAGTAGCCAGGGAGAAAAAAGTATAAACTTTTATTTCATAAGGGTTCCATTAAGAAAAAAGTATTAAAGTATGGTACTCCAAAGCCCAGTATAGGGTGCTGCAAGAGTACTATAAGAGTTCTGCACGAACTTTCAAGGCAACGAAAAGCCGTTACATGTCACGTAACACCATTCAGTAAACTCCTAACCCAGGGGCTCAATGTTAGGAACCCTCCGCAGTCTAGAATGCATTCTTTAGTTAGGAGCCAGTTGGGCTCTCCGGGCTATCCTAAACCCAGAGACATCCGGACAAGACCTCTGATGACAAAATCCTAAACAACAGTTGTACGAGCAGCTCAACGTGGCCTGCAAGGCCTTGTCCACAAAGTCTTCCTTCCGGGTGGCAGTCGTTTAGGGTGTACAAATTTCCTTCTTCTTTTCTTCGGCGAACGGTTCAATGGGGCTTTGGGTTCTTCTGGGGTTTTGTGGGGTAACGGGGTGCATGGGGTTCTTACAGAGATCCCTCTTCTCAGTGTTGCATACATACGTATATATGTACATATTTACTCTCTCTCTATTTTTGTTATTACTAATCTTGTTACCACTGTTACTGTTACTATTACGATTACTATTACTATTGTCATTACTAGTACTATTGTTATTACTACGGTTGATGGACAAAATCCTGCATGACCCATAATAAGGAATATACCATAATTCCCTTAGTTTAGGGTACTTAAAGTAATGCAGGATTTTGTCCATCAACCGTATTACTCGTGTTGTTACTAAGAGCCGTGAGGCTCCCAAGCCAGTGTGCAGAGGACTCATGGGCTTTCTGACTAAACTGCCGGCCTATGGGTTTAGGCTTTGAAGGTTGAGGGCTCAGGGGCTTTGGGTTCAAGGGTTTGGGGGGTTTAGGGTATTGGGGCTTAGGGTTTAGGGGTTTAAGGGTTTAAGGGTTTAGGGCTTAGGAAGAAGAAGAGTGGGTTTTGATGCGACGTGTCCTCAGTCTCAGCCCACAGGCGCCCCAGGGATTCGGAGAAGTTGCCATGCAGAGACCAAAGAGCCCTTAACCTACGGAATATACCTTAGACCAGATCCAGGATCCCTCTTTTAAGTGTTAACTATAAATATGTATATATATATAAATATACATATTTATTCTCACTGTTTTTGTTATAACTATTGCTGTTACTGAAATTATAATTAGCATTATTCTGTTATTCTTGTTGTTATTATTGCTATTTTTGAATTCTATTCCTTAATCAAGGGCATTTGGGTTCTCTACAGGTGGTCGTGGCAAGAGGAAGAAGCGGGTCATCCTGCTTGAAGCCCCGGGGGATTCCAGAGTGCCCAAAGCACCGGAAGGATGTGGAAATTGGATCCCATCATTGCTCTCCGTTTGGGGTTTGGGGTTTAGGGTGTCCGATCAGGGGCTGAAAGGTTTACATCACCATTTTCCGTCAAAAAATATGATATTTCTTGCCCAATGGGCTTTGCTGATGGGTCTCTCAATGCCTGGGTTCCTATGGACGGACCCCGCAAGAGTCCTAGTCCATGGTTGGGATAGTATTAAATATGATAAGTTCTATTCTTTCTTGGGTTTATGTACCCGTAAGAATGTAATATGTTACCCAACTATGCCAAAGAGTCCTGTGAGTTGCTACTGAAGTAGCCACCATACGGCACGCCGCGACCTGAGGCGTCTGCACGACGTTCCAGTTTGCTGAGGTTCAGGGTTTTGGGGTTCAGGGTTTATGGGAGAGGCAGGCTGTTTAGGATCTGGGGCTTTGGTGTAAAGCAGGGATGAGGTGGTTTGGGGGTCAGGGTTTAAGATTTAGCTCTTCGGACCCTGCAGTGCTAGGCCCTTTCCTGCAACGTACCCGGAAGCTGATTTAAAAGCTTCAAATTCCCAAATCCTACGGACACAAGGACCCACCTTAGAACCCCAACTAGAGCCAGGGGTAGCTTGATCAGGCTTCTACAGCAGGAACCTTAGCCAGCATAAATACCAACCCATAACGATACCTCCTCGATGTGCAACGAAGCAAGGACGCGACAGATGAGGATGATCCGAACGCATCCAACAGAAGTCGCGCACCCTTCCTCAGGCCGAACAAACCCGCCACCACACCGAACTACCTCAACCCTAAACCCTAAGCCCTAACCCCTAAAGCCTTAAACTCCTAAACCCTTCTCCCAAAAGAAGGCGAGGAAGATCTCCATGGCCGCTCTGTGGCTGCTGGCGAAAATCCAAAAGCGCACAAGAGCCCAAACACACCCCAAGCTCTGTTCTTGTTGAGGGATTTAATTTAAGTTACCGTAACATAAAAAAGCCATATTAGTTGCTACAGATCCCTATTGTGGTAACTTAAATCAAACTCCTTCGCACGAACCCAGCAAGCCAAAACAGCCCTCAATCCGAGCAGCCCAGAACCCAACAAGGCCCAACAAAAAACACAACAACCCTAAACTCCCTGATGCTTAGCAAGGAATGGGGGAATGGATTATGGGGACTATTGTTGGGGATAAAAATAGGGACTGCTACAGGGGATCCATTCCCCAATGCCCTACTAAGCACCAGGGAGTAAGCAGCCCATAAACCCCAAAGCCCTAAACAGCCTCACATCCCAAAGCCCGACACCCGGAACAGAGGGCCCTGTGGCCCAAGATCTCAGCACGCGGCCGATTGGGTCGTACCTGCAGACCGTAGACCTCATAAGCTTGGCGTTTGAGGGTTTCATGCTGTAGGGGTACAGAGGAAAAGGTTTAGGGTTTAGGGTTTAGGCTTTAGGGTTTAGGGGATTATTTGCTAGGGTTTGGGTTTTATTCTCGAGGACAGCAGCGCCTTTCTGGGTTCAACGCGATGCTTTGAGGATGAGAGGGCTTCGTAATTTATTTCCCCAACCCCCGTCGAAATACTTCACTTTGAAGAGCAGCATTGGTTTCCACCCGATGAGTAGGATAATTATGGCCACCATTCTGGGTTTACCTACTAAGCCCGCGTGACTTTCTAAGTGTGCCCTTTTCTCTAGGCCGTGAATCTGGGCTGCCCGCAACAAGCTGCAGAAGATGTTGGCAGTGTGGCAGACCTTGCGGCGGGAACTGGGCAGGCAGCCGCACAGGATTAACAGCCTGGGAACGTTAAAACCGGATATATAGCGGACGAAATACCAAGAAGCATGATACTTGGAAGTGCACACTAACATACTGGTAGTGTAAAGCCGCCTAAGCCCTACACTAGTTCTTGAAGCCTTGTATGAACTGTCAAGCCTATGCTTCGGGTATATGTGCCAAACCCTGAACGCTAAACCCCAGACCCCGAAGACTAATAGCGAGGTCGAAACAAATAGTAAAATTCTCCTGTATAGTCCATGAAGAATGTGCACCAACACACTTTGTTTATTAACCTTACGGCTGATATGTTGCATCAAGCATGCTTGAAACAGCTGAGGAGAGTTTAGGTCCAGCGGTTTCAAGTAGGGGCTTGAATAGTACATAATGCCGTAATTCTACATAAACAGCAACATAACATAACAAAATATAGTATAATATAGCAGTATAGTTTTATGAAGGACTATACAGGCAGACTCTTACAGTCTTCCGACACCTACATAAGTATTGCTTCGTGACAGACTGGAACTGGAAACATGTCCCCTTGCAATTCGTTTATATGTTTGTACAATAGAACCCCAAAGCCATATGATAAGTACAGCGAAGCACCTCACCGCTGACAAAGCGACGCAGCCACTGCGGCGGCGACTCCTCTGCAGGATCAGGTTCGCTCTTAGACCCCGAGCTTCATGCTTGGGTAACGTCGGGGCATGTCGGGGCTTTAACATGTGGAATAGTGGTGTGTAGCCTAGTATTGTCATATGGGGACTGCAAGGGGATATTGTTGCTGATTATTGAGACCGCGGCATGAGATCGTACAGTCTGAAGGTAAGGTAATCTGCAGTGTCCCCGCCGTCATACACTGCATATTGTTGCTTCCCCATCGAGCCTACAAGGGCAACGGCGGCTTGCTAAATCCATCACTTCAAACTCCTAAACTCAGCCAGCCCCTGATTTGAGGCAAAATCTCCGACTGCCTTTTTCTCGCTTGAGGGCTCAGGCTATCGACGGTGGTGTCGCCAAGCTGCCAGCAGCACCACCTCAAGATGAGAAGCTCCTCTCCCAATATGGGGGCTAGAGTCCTTGTAGTTCAAGGGCTTTGTAACTTCGTTTCGTTGGGGCCCTGTGTGCCTGCGACTTCTTCGCGCGCGCACTGTGGCGCCGTCTCAAGATTAGGCTCTCGCAAAGGTTTGTAGATTAGGATATAAGGTCTCTAAACCCAGATTCCCGAACGAGGATTGACAGAAGGAACAGTGAGAATTGTGAGAATAAGAGAGTTGAGGCCAAAGACGGAGGAGATGAAGCAGGGTGTTATTGAAAGCATGCCCGAAGGGAAAGACATGTACCCTAAACCATGCAAAACCCTAACCCTAAGCCTAAACCCTGAACCTTAAACCCTAAACCCTAAACCTTAAACCCAAACCCTAAACCTTAAACCCTAATCCCTCAACCCCTGCAGCCCTAAGCCCCTGAAGCCCTAGATCCCGGGGGTCTGGGTACAAGGAACCCCAGGAATAATATTGGTAATTATTTAGGCCCCTGCCTTAGGGTTTAGGGTTTTATGGGTTTAGGGTTTTGCGGGTTTAGGGTCTATGGGTTTAGGGGTCTAGCGGTCTAGCGGTCCAGGCGTTTAGGGGTTTTAGGTGTTCGTAGATCCCCTAATTTGGGGCCCTCCCTGGGCTCTTTAGCTCCTTATTTAATAGGGGTTATCATCATGCCTGGCTCCTTAGCTCCTCCAATATCAATGGTTAGATAATATACGCCAAACCCCAAGACCTAAACCCCTGAACCCCTAAACCCCTAATATAGGGGCCTTAGCAATTAGAATAGGGTTTTGGGGGATACTATACTATTACTATAATAAGGACCACCCCAAAAAAAACAAAATAGTATGGGTAATTATTAAGGCCTCTATATTAAGCCCTAAACCCCTCCCCCCAAAATAGTATAGATAATTAGTAATTAGTAAGGCCCCTATTCTGGGCTTTTAAGTAACCAGGGAGAAAAAAGTATAAACTTGTATTTCATACGGGTTCCTTTAAGAAAAAAAGTATTGAAGTATGGTACTCCAAAGCCCAGTATCTTAAGCCCTAAACCCCTAAAACCCCTCCCTGGTCTCAGGCCGAAACTGCCGCGAGCCCGGCCACAGCCACGGCGACGCTCCGCCGAGGCGTCGGTGCAGTGCCGAGAGGAGCCTGGCTCTTACGTACTTTCTTTTTTTAAAGGCTCTTTTGATAGATTTTGGGTACTTTCTAAGGCTCTTATATATATATATATATTATATCTATACATATTTTTTGACGAGGCTCTTACTTAAGGGTTCTTGTGTATTTTGTTCTAAACGGGCGCTTATGTGCTTCTTTTGAAAGGATTCTTATTTACTTCTTTTTTAAGGCTCTTAAGGGCTCTTGTAATTTTTTTTGAAATCTCTTAGGGGCTCTTACAGATTTTTTGAAGGCTCTTAAGCGCTCCTTCTTTAGCCAAACCAGGGTCTACGGTTACAGGTTTGCCTTAGGGGCTGAGTACCTTAGCCCAAAAAAGGTTAACCTTTGCAATTATGGTAGGATCACATTAACCCCAAAAGGTTAAAGGTTACCAACTGAGCTACTAAGTTGCAGTGAGGTCTCCCAACATGCTTCGGTTCTGGTTGCTTGGCGTCTACCATCAGCAATATGGGAGTTTCCGAAAATAGGGGACCCTGATATAGGAGCCTCAATAGTAGGATCCTTATTATAAGGACCCCAAAATAAGGTTCCCCTAATTTTCGGAAACTCCCATATGCCAAAGCTTCTTTGTTCTATGCTTGTTCGTTGCACGCATCGCGGCATGGCTTTCAAGTCAATAAGAGCTCAACCCACACGGGCAAGGTTCCAAAATGGGCTCTTTGTCAGTCACTGTCTTTGAATGAAAGAGTAACCAAGCTTGGAGAACACACCCCAGATCCAAACTCTTGTCCCAGTCGCAACGAAGGGTTCAAGCCAGAAGGTTGCGACCCGACATGGAAGCCGTGTAGAAACCCTTCAGAAAGTCCTCACAGGAAACACTCATAATTATAGTAACAACAATAGTATTAGCTATACTGATGATAGTAAAGATGATAGTAAGCAATAAGAGCAAGACTGATAATTACAACATGCGCCGACTCGAAAGAGAGTGGCTTTCTGCGGGTCAATCGATGCACATCTACCGTCAAAGCCTCCACTGAGCATCCTGGTCCAAATCCACGGTTATTGTAGCACTGGGTTATGCCACGAGATGACACGAGCTTCTCAGTAAACGGGGTAAGAGTCTAGGGTATGAGGGAGTAAACAGATCAGCATGAACACTTTGATCAGCTGCCTACAGGGCTTTGCTGACAACCATCTGCACAATCCTGGATTTGGACTGGAGGTGATGACCCAAAGGCCCTAAGTCCTAAGTTCACGGCACCCATTCATGGGAAGTGTCCGCTCTTGCACGTGTACGTTGTCACAGAAGTTGAACTTGGAGGGGTAGTCTCGACTGTGCAAGGGAACATCAAGGGACCTGAAGACAAGGGCCTCAAAGCCTTGCGACCTCATCAGATTTTGTATTCATGACTACACTTCGACCCATGATGAAACCCAAACTTTGTAGCCCAACGCAGTATATTGAGATACGAGATACTTGAGATGCCAGAGATCTTATTACAAGGATTTTTGCATTCAGGACCCCTCATCCTAAACCCCAATCTAAACCCCAAACCTCCCAAACCCTCTGGGTCCCTTGCCTGTGCTCCAATGCCCTACATCTCCAAAGCTCTACACATGATTCTACGATTTCTTTTTTCCTCAGCATCCTTAATGCTCTTTCAGGAACGACAGGACCTCCAAAAAGAACAGCTTAGAACAGCCTTACAATCCTGAACCCTGATAGAATCCTGTCAAAAGCCTTATATCAGCCTAACTCCGTATGTAAGGGGATAAGGTTTAGGGCGCTTGGCTCCAATATCAGAAGCAGTGCGCAAGTTGATGGAAGCCAAAAATCTCTGGGCTGGGTCCACGAATGGGTCGACTCGATAGAACGACGCTACTACAGGGGCCTGAATTTTCTGATATGTAACCATCACCAGAACTTTTCCGTCGGGATCCTGATTTTCATGATAGTCGAGTATGCTTCAAAATTTTTTTAAGTATTCAGGCCCCGACATTAATGGTGTAGTGGTGCCAGGGTGCTCTTAGAGCCACCCGCACCTAGCTATGCAGTATTCGGCCAGCACGCGTGTGGTAGCTGGCCATGTGCATGGCACTCGGAGAAGCACGTTTTAGGGTGTATAGGGCGTGCGATTGTTGTAAATAGTTGGTATCCTTCGAACACTTCAACCCATAGTGGCTTCCTGCCGCGACGGAGTGATACTTACGGTTTCCCGAGTGGCTGTAGCTCCAATATTCGAAGGGCAACCACAACACAGCACTGTTGCGCTGCTACTCCCTACTCCTACTCCCACCTACTCCTGAGCCTGCTCGCGCCACCACTACCACTACCACTACTACTCCTACTACGACGACGAAGACGACCTGACTACCATTGACTATACAATAACAAAGTTACTAAACTGTGCCTCAGGTGTTTCGGGGCCTTATCTTCTGTCGAGGGATGGCGAGCATCACGAAAAGATCAGGTGCTACTCGGAGGTGCAGGGGACTCAGCAGTGTAAGAGTATGCCATAACTTACCCTACATCCTAAATGCCCTAACTTGAGGGCTAAACTGTATATGCCCTAACTTACCCCAAACCCTGTATTTTAAATGCAGTAGCTTGAGGTACGTACTGAGTCGCATCATGATTCCTTCAGCACTCAGACTCAAGCCCTACACTGGCGACGCTATACCCTCAACCAACATGCCAACACTAACACATCTTTTCAGGGCTCAAAGGGGGGGGTTTAGGGCTGAAGTGTAGGGAAAATTAACACACCTTCTTAGGGTTCAGGGGGGTTTAAATTCTGGAGATTAAAAAAGGTTTGTGATTATGACTGAAGCCACAGTCGTAGTTATGGGGTAGTAGGCTCTGGGAACCTTACAAACCCGTTTTTTGTCGGGCCCGGAAACCCTGGCATCACAGCAGAAACTCCCCCGCCTAAGTGACTTAGCACGAACCCTGATATGTGTTTAGGGCTTTGGGGTTTGAGTGTCTGGCTTTAGGTTTGTGGTTCAGGACCGCTACAAAACAGCCCTGCCTACTGCTTCTTAGGCTGTGCTCTCAGATAGCCTCAAGCGGGTTCATGTACATCCTGCTCATGACCTTGCAACGATGGTGGGTAAGAGGGCCTGGATAATTGGGTTCGGGTTCCCTTACAGGCCCTATAATAGAAGCATAATAGGGCCTGTAAGGGAAGAATGCTAGTGCTGCTAGTAGTTATTCAGGCCTCTACGGCATCATCCGCTTGGAGGTTCAAGGCTGAGGATTTCACGTGTTGGTCTTCGAGGGTCTTGGCATCAAGGAGTTCAGCATGGCATGGCCCTCTGAATGTCCTACCTTGAGTCCTCTACCCTTTCACCTTAGGCTGTAACCGAGTTCTACGACAGAAACTGATGTATCGCGAAACACTACTCGCAGGTTGCGGCCTTACAAAGGAACAGGTCTCACAATTCGCAAGGGTTGGTAGGATTTTTATGAGGTCGTGTAGGCTTAACTAATACAGGAGCCTTAACCATCAGAGCAGGGTCTTTTACACACAAAACTATACAGACCGCGGTATTCAACATGAAACCTCGAAGGCAATATCCCTGTGGGGTTGGGCTTTCGGCTTTAGAGTTTTTGGCTTTAGACAGGCGGTGGCGTATGTGTTTTCAAGGATGTAACGCACAGTCCCTGCCGCCATAGGGAGACAAGGGGCTCCCACATAAACCCCTTACAGCACCCTGATAAAACACCTTCTAGATCCCTCTATACAAGGTATTAAATGGACCATCCCAATTCTTAACGAGATGTCTGGTCGGTAGCGGACTGTAGTTGCACATCCAAGCTAAACATACTGTTGATGTCCGGAACTCCTGCATCACCTCAAATAGCCTCAACAGTGGCAGTAATCTGGAAAGGAAGGGCGTCGCAGGATTTCGTCTATCTACAGTATCACCAATAATAGCAGCGTATATAAGAGTAATAGCAAGAGTAAGAGTAAACAGGTTGGTCCTTCAAAGCCCCTGAAGCATATTCGTGAATAAGATCCTCTGAAGCGCCAAAAGCGAAATTATACAACATCCCAATGCCTGGGTAAAAGTGAGAGTAAGACCATGGCAATAGTGCTAGCATTGCGAACGGCAATAGCAATAGAGATTTCGCAGAATAATCCCACCCCCCCCCCCCCCTCCCCCAAATATCCAGGAAGATGTCCCCCACGGCTGCATTCGGCCTCAGCGCCCGAGCACGCAGGTGGCGTAGGAGGCCTGGAAAGCCAGAGAGAACAAAACCCCGTCATGAAAGAAACTATTGGAAATCAGAGTTTCGATTCACTCTATAATTTAAGATATACATCCCTTGATCAGGGGTAGTGGGCTCTTTGCACATGATGATTGCTGCTCGTGCTTTTCTATCATTCAATCTGTTTTTCAGCCCCCATGTCCGGAGCATTTCGATTGGCAAACTTGCGCTAACAAGTTGCAAAGCTTTGGCTTTTGAAGCCGAGTTGTCCAGCGATGCGGTTTGCTGGTGCCCCGCCTGGCTGCTGGCCCCGGGACAACGCCATCCGGGGGCTCTGCATCCAAAAAGGCACCGTTCCTGCGACAGCTAGGAGGCTTAGCTGCGGGTTGAAGGTGTTGGAAGATCTCCGTAAGTCTTCTCGAGCTTCTCGTACCCATGTTGTCATAGCAGCTCCTCCTCCTACTACTACTGCTACTACTCCTGCTGCTGCTACTACTACGACGACGACTACTACCCTGATACTGCCGCTACTACTGCCACTGCCCACGACAACGACTACGAGGAGGACGACGACGACGACTACTACTACTACTACGACTACTGCATCGACGACGACGGCCACTGCTGCTTGCGGCCATGGCTCGTCAGGCTGCTCCTGCTGCGGCTGCTATAATATGGCTCTTCTAACTTCAAGGGCCGGTGGTCCAGTACGGGCGCTGTCACATCAAAACAATGCAACAGCAGAACCAGCCTGGTGATAAGATGACACAACGAAGACGAAACTAACTCTAGCCACATGCAAAACATGCTCAAGATGGAATCCTTCTATCAGCTGAACGAGAGCGGACTCCTTCTAGATCGAAGGGGATCCTGCTAGGCACGAGGCAGATGCAAAACTGGCTGCTCTCCTTTACAACTGGCTGAAGCGCCTGTCACCGTCGTGACCATCCACCCCCAGCAAGCACATTAGCGCATCGCCTTGCTGTCATACACTGGCAGATTATGCCAGTGAGTTGGCCGTGAAGGGTGAAGCGGCGACCAGATGCCTGCCTCGCACGTCTGCCTCTGGGGTTCGCAAAAAAGATGACGAGACATCGAGGAAGCCGGAGAAGACTGAAATTGCATGAGACTGCAAGAGTCTGCAGTATGCAAACAAGGACAGCTTGTTCTTCTATTGGACCAGCGCGACAGCTCCCCCCACAAATCTATGGTCTTGGACATAAAACCTGACATGACGAGGTAGAAGAGCATTCCTTCACACTGGACGTGTCCTACTAGACAATGAGCACTTACACGTCTTGACAGGTTTGGACCGGAATGGCCTCCCCTCCTTTGCCCGCATGCCGGTCACAGGACTGGCTACCCCCGGCAAGCACATTAGCGCATCGTCTTGCCGTCATACACTGACAGATTATGCCAGTGAGTTGGCCGTGAAGGGTGAAGCTCGCCGCGCAAGCGACGACCTTATGCGAGCTGCCCCGCACCAGGCCAGCGGTGCGATGGCTCGCGCGTCTGGCAACGTTGCCGGTGACCAGACGGCGACGAGCCATTGGGTAAGGCGAAGAAGACTGCTATCATCCGACACAGTGCACCGTTGGCATAGCCGAGCGACAAGCACGTATCTGCTTGGACCACAGCGAATGCTTACAAGTACAGCGCAAAAAGGTGGCTTCCTCAAAACGGGACCGAACAGTTCCTACCTGCGAGCGTGAAAGTCCTGGCCTCGTACAAACTGCTTCTCACCGAGAAACCACCCGTTGCCGTGTTACATGTATTTCTATTGGTCTTAGGTATCAGTATTGTGGTATTGGTCTCATAGTAACAGTATTAATTAGCCTAGTAGTATGAAGCCGGTGCTGGAGATCAGATGCCGCCTGCATTCCACGGCGGGTGCAATGGCGACCTCGGACGGCAGGGACAAGTTAGGTTCATGGGTAGTTATAAGTTATAAGTGGTGTTATAAGTAGGGTAACTACAGTTATAACCCAAATTAGTGGACTTATAACTCTACTTATAACCACCCTAAACCCTAAATCCTATAGATCCCTCAAAGGAACCCCATAACCCCACTTATAACTACCCATGAACCTCCAAGTAATGTCGGAACCTTCGCCTCGTTGAGTTTATCAGGACGCCGCCCAGCCCAGGGAATGGGGGCTCCTTTAAAGGGTTCCTTAAAGGGATCTATAAGGGATCTTTAAGGATTCTACTATAAGGGTACTGTAGTATAGGGGCCTTACTAATTAGAATAGGGTTTTGGGGCCCAATATACTATAGTTATAATAAGGAACCCCCAAAAGATTTGGTAATCATTAAGGCCACTATGTTACGATTGAGGCTTAAAGGTTTGACGGGTTAAGGGCAGCCCTCCAAACCCTTCAGGACCCGGACCTTTTGCAGGACTTACTCCCTCCCTGCTTGAAGCCTCCCAGAGCCACATGAAGCACAAAGATCCCGATATCCTCGATTTTGGGATATGAGTATGAACAGGATTACTCTGATTAAGGAGTACCTTAACCTACCAAAACCTACTTCTTTCTAGGGTCCCTATAAATTCCTTTTTAGGGTTTATGATAAGAGCCTTCAAAAAGCAGGGTTTGGTGGCTTAAGGTATATCTCACATCCCAGAGGCATCTTTCCTATGATCGAAGTTGATGTTTTCTTGAATTAAGCCCCATTGCGGGGTTTATAACCCCTGCACCTTACAGCCCTGAATCCCCAAACCCAAGAAAAATAAAACCATAATAAAGATGCAACTGTTATATTCTCTTGGGATAACAAAAATAAAAACACATTCCTAAGGATACTACAGTAGAAGCCAGAAAGTTGGAACATCATTATCCTCATGCCCCTAAGGTAAAGTATAAGGGATCCTAGCACTAATCCTCCTAAAGCCATGTTCCAACTTTCTGGGGTTCACTATAAAGTAAAGTCCCTAAAGCCCGCCCCCCCCCCCCCTTTCCCCGAGAGCCCGTGCCTGGCTTGGCCGCAGCATCTCCGCAAGACCCAGCCGCTCCAATAAAGGCTTGCCTAAGGGGTTTGGGTTTATAGAATTTGTTAAGGGTTTGGGTGCCAATAACGTTTTGAGCGAAAGTTTTGGGCGAAAGTCTTGAGCGAAAGCTTTGAGCAGGTTTTCTGACTGAAACCTGATTTTGGGAATTGGGTGCTGGGCTGGGCTGGTTGTTGGGCGGGCTGGGCGAGGTGGGAGCCCGTTGGCCTGGGCTAGCGGCTGGGGCATGGGAGAGCTTGGCAGTGCACATGGGCTGGGAGGGCAGCCAAAAGGGAGTTCTGTGACTAACCTGATTTTGAATTGGGGCTGGGAGCCGACGGGAAGGACCGGTTGGCACCTGGATTTGGGGGGGCGAGAGGGGTTGGGGACGGCTGGGGCTTGGGAGTTGGATTTTGAAATTGACGGTTTAGGGGGTTCAATGCAAGCAATGACAAGCAATTTCTATTTACTTCTTTCTCGAGTTTTTTGTTGAGCACCTTTTTGCGACTTTCTTGAGGGTTTAGGGTTTGGGGTTTAGGATTAGGGCTCTTCAACTCTGGTCCCTTCAAGGGTTCCGTTAAGGGTTCGATAAGGTTCTATAGTATGGTTCCCTTTAGCTGTACTATAGGGTTCCACTGTAGGGTTCCATAAAAGGGTTCCCTTAAGGGTTTTAGCCAGAGCTTTGTGGGGCTTACAGGGTTTCCTACGGTGTCATTGGGCTTTGCCAGGGTGTAGTATAAATCCTTGGAAGAGGGTTCCGTTAAAAGGCGTCAAAAGGTTCCACAAGAGTTGGCTATACGGGTTGGATAGGGGTTCTATAGTGGTTTTGATGTAGAATCCTTAAGAATCTGAACAATTGCAATAGGGTTCCTTTAAGTGTTTTTCTTTGCAAGGGTTCTATCATATCGGGTTACTGTAGGGCTTCTCCAAGGCTTCTTTCTATGATCTGGTTCTATGCTTTGGACGCCATAATGATTGGAGCAGGGCTTTGGAAATATAGTACTTAAAAAAGTAGGTACGGTTTAGAGTGTAGGGCGTGGAGTTCTGTCGAGGCGGTTTCATGTTTTAGGGCTTGATGGACTCAATCCTGTATATCGATAGGTTACCGAGGAGGTGGCCTATACATCGAAAATCACACGCATCCAACAGGAGAGCACATAATCACATATACTGCTTCTTTGTGATTACTACTTCTGCTAAGTGCCTGTCCATACGAGAGCCGTGCCTGCTACGAAGTCCACAGAATTGCGCGGTTGCCGGTACTGTATGGCACAATCTTCATTTTCTGGTGGAAACGCCCCTCAGAAAACCTGGGTAAACTCCGGAGACGTGTCTTATACAAGCTATAGTGACTCTTGAAGCATTCCGGGTAAAACCTATACAAGGCTTTGCATGCACCTCTTCTAAACCCTACGGAAACTCTAGAGACCCCTTAAACAACCCAGAGAGACTCTGAAAGACCCCTCACAAAACAAGTAACGTAGGGGCCTTAATAAGTAGAATGTTTCTTTTTTTTGGGGGGGCGGGGGTCCTTAGTCGAATTAGAGTATAATATCCCCCCAAACCCGTTTCGAATTATTTAGGCCCTTATATCAGCCCGTATATGAGCCCTTTGAAGGAACCCCTATTCTCATCATTTAAAGGCCCCTACCGTAGAAACTTAGGAGCCAGCCCTTCGAAAACTCAAAAGAGGCCCATGGGATTCGATCCCAGGAGCAGGCCACCAGATAGTGGTTCAAGCTCTCGATCCTGGGTTACACAGAGAGGGCCTGTACCCAGACCTTCCAAAATCCCTTAATTAAGGAATATACCTTAAATCATATTAGGGATCCTGGAAAAATTCAAGGTATATTCCTTAATTAAGGGATTTCGGAAGGTCTGGGTATAGGGGCCTCCGAGAACTATTATGTCAGGACTTGAAGGGATCCTGTAGGCTTTAGCGTTTAGGGTTTAGGGTTTAGGGCTTAGGGTTTAGGGTTTCGGTTTAGGGTTTAGGGTTTAGGGTTTCGGTTTAGGGTTTAGGGTTTCGGTTTAGGGTTTAGGGTTTAGGGTTTCGGTTTAGGGGTTTAGGTTGGGATTGTATTTGGGTGTGTAGTTCCACAGGGATCGTTCTCGGGATAACCAACACGTATCTTATGCTCATGGTGTAAGGGCTGTATAGTATAGGGGGCGTCATAACAGCCTACTGTGGGGTAGAAAATAATAACGGCTACGAGGACTGGTTTGGGGGCTTAGGGGTCTGCTAGCTCCTTTAATTTGGATCCAGGACGAAGGGTTTAGGGTTTAGGGTTTAGGGCTGCGAAAAGCTAAGGTCGTGCGGTAGACTCAGAACAGGCATTGACTACTGTAGGAAGCAAGAATGCTCGAGAGCGCCCAAGAGTCAAAGGGTCCATGTGCTCATCCAGCTTGCTGGCGATCTGGTGCGGCTTTGGGCTTGGGCCTAAACCCTAAACCCCGAACCCAGAGCCCTGCGAGTTGAAAAGAGGCGCTTTTTAAAACAAACAAAGAACCCTGAGTGGGTTTTGACTTCGAGCGAAGAGAAGGAAGCGCGGATTGAGAACCTAGACTCCCAAACCCCAACCCATTTCCCTAAACTAGCATCTTAGGCAGTTGACAGCTTGAGGTTTTATAGTTCATGGAAGGAAGTAGTGTAGAAGCCGAAAAAATAGGTAATGCTATTTCTTGGGGTTGCTTCTTACAAACTCTACTGTACTCGACCCCAAACTGCACGTCCTATTGATAAGGCCCTTTTCCTGGAAGGAAAGCTGTAGATTCCAAGGACAAAAGGAGGGACCCGTGATAAGGACCCCTAAGTATATAATCTTAATATAGTCATTATATACCCATTATTATAGCCCGTTATGGGGTAGGGATCCCCATTAAGGGTCCCTCCTTTTGCCCTTTGATAGATGCGGCAGGCTCTTTTCGGGATTACTTCAAGGTTCCAAGAGGGCCCTTCAAGGGCTCTCACAGGGTTTCCTTTAAAGCCTTTGGTGCTGTTTTCCAAGGGCTCTTGGATACTGCGGCTGGGTTTTGAACATCTTAAACCAGCGGAAGTTGTATGCTAAACATCTGGCCTTCTCGCACGCATAGCTCTTGAGCACGTCTGCGAAGAGGTAGGTCAATGCGTTGACCATTGCAGACACGCCCCAGTCCTGGTAAGTGGTTTCGGTGTCAGAAGTGTCACGTAGGACCGTTTTCGAATGAGTCGACCAAACACACGTGAAGCGTGAATGGGGTGATCTGGACCCGCCGATGGATGCACAACAAGGGCACTATCTAAAGCATAACTCAAGCACCATGTCCTCATGTGACGGTCTATGAGGGAATCAGCCTATCCTGTCTTTACAGAAGAAAATCCTCACAAGCTTCTTTCAAGGCGAACCATGGAGGATAACCTCCCAATTGTGTAGCATGCATATTCGGAGAACTACAGGGTAACCTTAGGGGTCAAATAGGTATTCTAGTAGCCAGAAAAGGAAAAAGCCAACCTACTCTACGACTAAGAACCACATGAGTTTCGGGCACCATGGAGACCTGCAGCTGCGTACAAGTCTTGATGCCGCTAGTCTACCTACAGCGACTTGTTGTTTTGCTGCTACTACTACTCCCGCTCCTCCTCCCGCTCCTACTACAACAACAACAATTATCTACTTGTACTGCAACTGCTACTTACTACTTGCTACTTTCTACTTACTACTTACTACTTGCTACTTACTACTTACTACTTACTACTTACTACTTACTACTTACAACAACAACAACTACTACTACTACTACTGCTACAACTTCTACTACCGCTACTACTACTTCTTCCTAGCACCAGTACCACTACTGCCAGCAACAGGAGTGGCGTCGGGAGCAGGAGGATCTGACACTTCTTGCCGAGCTTCTGTCTCGTGCACCCAGAGGTTCAAGCTCTCCTTGCAAGAGAGGATCTTTGGGCTTAGGCTGTGTGGGTTGTAGGTTTAGGGGTTCAGAGTTATGGGTTTAGGGGTTCGGGGTCATGGGCTCAGAGTTGGCTGTGTCAACTACGTAGGAAGCCAAAGCGGGCTGGCCTGATATAGGTCCTTTGGTCATGGGGGTTTGGGTTATTCAAAGCTGGGAACAATTCAAGTTACTTGCTTTCAAACCGCGTTGTGGTACAAACAAACCCTAGAAAGCACACTTCGCCCAAATGTGCTTTTTGTAATGGGAACCTCAAATGTAACACAACTTGGAACGAGCCTTGCACGGCTGTGCAGTGTTGGATCCACTCATTACTGAGGATTCATTGTCGACCTTGTCAGGACTTACGATCTTGAGCCTTAGGGCTTAGGGTGTGGAGTTTGGATTTCAGGTTCGGTGGGAAGCCGTACTGGTACCATCAAGCAAGGCTTGAGAACTCCGGATTGCAAACTCAAACGTCTTCGACAAGGTGGGTTTAGGGTTTAGGGGCTTAGGGGTCTCCGGTTCCCAAGTGCTCTTGCGACTGCACATGAAGTCGGGTTTGTCCTTCTTGAATCGCGGATGTTCCAGGGACTGTCCGGAAGCCTCCCCCTTAGAGGCGGTTAC
This sequence comes from Symbiodinium sp. clade A Y106, assembly GCA_003297005.1. Classification (NCBI taxonomy): domain Eukaryota; class Dinophyceae; order Suessiales; family Symbiodiniaceae; genus Symbiodinium; species Symbiodinium sp. clade A. The sequence continues at coordinate 18,896 of BGNK01003592.1, forward strand.
AAACGGGGCCTTAATAGTTAGAATAGGGTTTAGGGGTCTATTATTATACCATAATTATAGAAAAGGAACCACCAAAACCCTATTCTAATTATTAAGGCCCTGCAGTAACTAACATTAGTCGAGACTTAGGTTCAAGACCTAGAGGGGCTTTCAAATTCAGAGAAGGCGCCATCTGGATGCTGCGGCTTGTCATGACCTCAGTTTCACAGGCAATTTCGCAACGCCGTCTACAGTATGCCTGAGAATAGGGAGCCTTCTTCAGTTTCCCAGTTGCACTGTAGCTTATAAACCAGAGAACGCCGAAAACCTCGAATGCTCGAAACAAGCATTGGATGATAGAGGGCTCATCCATGTGATGTAAGGTCTATTCCCCAGTCTTTAGCCTTCCGAGGAACCCCCCACAACACCCTATAACACCCATGTGAAACCTTGAAAACCCAAATCAAACCCTTACAAATCCCGGTGCAGTCAAGGCAAAGCCTATCAAACTCTACCTTGCACCTGACAGGAAACTCCCTAAACCCTAAACCCTGGGGCCTTAATAATTAGGATAGGGTTTTGGGGTTTCCATGTCACAATTTTAGTAGAATTTATCACCCAATCTCTATTCCTACTACCAAGGCCCCTACATTGAACCCTAAACCCTGCCTTGCAGCCTAGCTGCCAGCTTCGGGAGCTCTCCGGCAGAGCCCTGGCCCAACAGGGTCCCAGCATTCAGGGTTTAGGATGTATTTTTGTTTTTGGGTTTATAGGGTTTATGGGACACTTAGGCTTAAGATTTATTTGGGTGTTTCCGAAAATAGGGAATCCTAATATAGTACCCTAAAAAGAAAAATCCTTATTGCAAGGACCCCCAAAATAAGGTACCCCTAATTTTCGGAAGCTCCGATCTGGTTTTTAGGTTTGTAGGGTCTATGGGACTCTTAGGGAGGTTTAGGATTTGTCTGCCTTATAGGCACTGTAGGGCTCTTAAGGGTTCACTACGGTTCAGGATTTCTTCGGCTTCTGTGGTCTATGGAGATTAACGGGGCTCTTAGGGCTTATAGGGCTTGTCGGATTTATGGAGCTTTTCAAGGTTCATGGGGCGTGTAGGGTTTGTAGGGCTTCTAGGGCTTCCGGTTTTTATAGTACAGTTATAAGAAGCAGCCCTAAAGAATAATCAATTGGTAATTGCTTCGCTTCTGTATCCGCCCCAAATCATTGGCTAAGGACCCATAAGGAAGAAAAGATACCCTCGAAAGAACACCGTAAAGCCTTGACGACAACATCTTAACCCAGGTACATTCCTCCTGGTGCAAGGCTCCGAAGCCAAAAATCCCATACCCTCCGCAGCTGCAGTCATCCTATCAACGTCCCTCTGCATTCTGTCTGGGGCCTACTTAAAAGTTCATGGGCAGTTATAACTGGGGTTATGAGTAGGTTAACTATAGTTATGACCCATACTGGGCTTATGACTCCCCGGAGCCTCCAAGTAACCCATCCTACCCCTGAACCCCAAACCGAAAGTTTCAGAAACTCAGCTTCTGCTCCTAGACAAAGCATCCTAAACCTAATACGGTTTAGGGATGTTTACAGTAGACGTTCAAAAGTTGGAACATCGGTATCCTCATGCCCTTAAGGAACGAATCCTAGCACTAATCATCCTTCATCCATGTTCCAACTTTCTGGGGTTCACAAGTTCACTACTTGGATGTTCATGGGTCGTTCTACCCTCCTAAACCCTGTACTCTTACAGAATCCCTATAGATCCCTTTAGCCCTTAAAGGAACCTTGAACACTCCTCATGAACCTCCATGTAGACCCTAAACCCTATACCCTTAGAATCCCTATAACGGTGGGTATATTATCCCAAAAAGTGTAAAGTGTATCCACTCAGCTACTAAGCCCTCATAACTCCCCATGAACTTCCAAGTATAGGTCTCGGTCCAACTGCGCCTGCTTCCAGCGGAAGGCGAAGTTCACAGACATGCGCTCCGCCTTGGCATCTGCCTTGCACTCCTCGGACGTTAGAAGCTTTTTATGGGGCTTTAGGGTTCTAGGGTTTTTAGGGTTTAGGGTTTTTAGGGTTTTGGGGTTTTAGGGTTTCAGGGTTTTGGGGTTTTTGTTGCTCCGCCTTGGCATCTGCCTTGCACTCCTCGGACTCTAGAGGCCTTTTAGGGTTGGAGGGTTTTAGAGGGTTTTAGGGGTTTTAGGGCTTTTGGGGGCTTCTAGGGTTTTTAGGGATTTTTAGGGTTTTTACGGTTTTAAAGGGTTTTAGGGTTTTAGAGGGTTTTTGAGGCTTGAGGGTTTCAGGGTTTTTAGGGTTTAGGGTTTCAGGGTTTAGGGTTTTTGTTGAGGCTACGGTTGATTTTGCACTTAGGGTCTGGAGCTTAAAGCCAAAGGGTCCAAGTATCACTATAGTATATACTTATAGGGTATTTTGGGGGTCTAAGTATATACCGTAATGATACTTGGACCCTTTGGGAAAGCTTGTCGGGTTGTAGTTCGTTTGGCGCGTAATGCTTTGTTTTTTCGAACTCCGTTTCCAGGTTCCTGAGTAGGTCCCTTATAATAAGGGTACCCTTTTTCCTAATATTCAGTTTTAACACGGAGACCCCAAACTAAAAAGGGCAAAAGGGTACTACCCAGGAACCTCGTTTTTCCGTCCGCAACAGCCTCTGTCACAGCCAGAAGGCCCAGAGGCCAGGAGAGGAGGTCTCATAACAAATGCTTGTCGGGTTTAGGGCTTTGAGCATTTTCCGGGGTGTCAAACTTCTTGAGATGCTTTTGGGCCTAGGGGCGCTTCGGGTTTCTGAGGGCCGGGATAATATGGGAGCCTTCAAAAATAATAAGAATAGGGTTTTGGGGCCCATTATACTATAATCACAATAAGGAACCCCCAAAATAGTATAGGTAATTATTAAGGCCCCTCTGTTAAACATCAGGGTCCCGATGATGGTTCAACTCGAAAGCTCTTCTGAAAAGAACTATAAAAGCCGGCTGTGAACTAGGTGTCGATGTCAACAGTCCCCAAAATTACAATTCATTAGGCTCTAGCTCTATATTAAACAACAAGGGAAATTACAAAGGATCCCAAATCGGTACCTGGTGGAGCAGCCTCATTTCTTGCGGAGCGTCGGCTCTCATGGTCGCGAAGGTGTTGGAGTTTGCAACACTGACCTTCAGGCCGTAGAAATGCGCGCCTGGGCTGAGGCAGATCGTCTAATCGAATGGGGCTTCATCTGGACTTTCCTCGAAACTTTTACAAGGTTCATAGTGTTTTGGCGTCAGGGGCTTGGTCATGTACTGTTTTGGCTTAATGGGGCTTTGGTGGGTTTACGGATTCGGGCAGTTAACTGTAGCGCGAGTCAGGCTGTTTCCAAGCGTATCCTTCAAGTCGAAGCTCGGTGCTGTGGGTGAGCGCTGTGCTGCAAGAGGACTTTCAAATCGGGTAGACCCTAAACCCTAAAACCCTGAACCCTAAAGCCCTAAACCGTGGGGCTTTTGGGTTTTCAGGCTTCAAGTATTCCAACCTGGGCATGAACTCGAGGCCTTAAACCTCGATGAGCAACTTCTTGCTCACTCAAGACAGCGGAAATCGGAAACCCCTTCGCATGGAGTCTTGCGCAAGTAAGCAGATCTTAAGATCCCTGACAGAGGTCCAAGTACCGAGGTCTAGTACTTGGAGGCCTCAAACTCTACGCTTTGGTTTCTTGGACCCACTAGGTCAGAAACATCAGAGCTCCCACTGTTAGCTACTACTTGGAGGTTCATGAGTAGTTATAAATGGAGTTTTGGGTTATAACTATAGTTGCCTACTTATAACCCTACTTATAACTACCCATGAACCTCCAAGTAGAAACCCAGGCAACCCTAAACCCTAAACCCTAAGGCCCCAAAAACAAGAACCCTTGAAGTCCCAAGGAGTCCTAGGCCTAAATCAAAAAAAACACTCCGAGATGCTGATGTCCCAGGCCTTCACTTGAAGAATGTCCTGCAAACTGCGAATATGGGAGTTTCCGAAAATTAGGGGTACCTTATTTGGGGTCCTTATAATTAGGATCCTATTATTTAGGGTACTATATTAGGGTCCCCTATTTTCGGAAACTCCCATATCGGGGCCTGAGTAATTAGAGTAGGGGGCGCGACAGGGATTATTTTATAGGGGTACTAGAAGGATTTAGTTAAGGGGCCTTAATAGTCGGAACAGGACGTTTGGGTATATCATCAACAAAGTATGCTGGGGCCTGTAAGGGGATGGATCCCTGTAGCAATTATTCAGACCCCTGATACTGCAAGTTTAGGGTTTGTACGCAGACAAACGTTCATTACACTAAACCCTAAACCGTGGCTTTAGTTCCTTATTATATATATTTATAGTATAATGGGCCCCCAAACCCCATTCTAATTTTTAAGGCCCCGTTAGGGTTTAGGGGGGTTTACGGTTTAGGGTTGCAGGTATGGAGAGACTCAGCACCCACAAGGCGTCTCAAACTACAGGGGTCATTCTTGCACTAAACTACCTTTTTTCGGTGTCCTTACAAGGGTGTTTACTGATTGCATATGGATTGCTGTCCAAAACTAAGCGTGTGTTTCGAGGCTTCCTTATGATAAGGATCCTAGTGTTGCAGGGTCTACAGTCGGAGCACTCCTTTACTAGGGCACCAAAAAAGCACATAAGCAAACATAAGCACAGGGATATCCCATATAAACCCCCTTATAATGCAGCCCAATAAGGAGGGATACCCCTCTAAAATGCTTATGCTTATGTTAACTTATGTGCTTTTTGGGTCCCTAATTTACTTCCACTAGCTCCAAACAAACCGGGCCACCGGGCCTTCACCGGAACAGGGTTTTTGGAGGGCTGTACTTGGAGGTTCATGGGTAGTTAAAAGTAGGGTTGTAAGTCCCCCCATATGGGTTATAGCTACATTTGCCCTACTTATAACCCCACTTATAACTGCCCATGAACCTCCAAGTAGACCGTAATTGTAAGGTTTTGGGGAGGTTCTTTGCCGCAATTACAGGGGCTGGGAGGGTCGCATACTGTAGTTGTAGCAGTAGCAAAACACTCTAAGCAATAGTAGTAGTCTTTGTTCAAGACCCTATATTGGAGCAGTCCTCATCTGTTCGATTCAAGTCGCCCAGGGTCACGCGCACCTCAACAGCCGCAGGTTTGTGTTTGGTTTCATTGCGTAGGGTCGGAGTGTAGGGGTTACGTTGTACAATTATGGTGCGCATGTGCGGTGAGACCTCCTCATGCAAGTCAGCCTGGCCCAAAGATTCAGTGTGTTAGCACGACCGAGGAGAACTCTCGACTTCGATGAAATACGTTTAGGAGTGGAGTGTTCTGGTTTAGATCGTGGGGTTTTCGGGGCTCGCAGTCGGGAAGCGAGGGCTTGGAGCTCGCTCCCGAATATCTCCGCAAAATGACGAGTCCCTCTCGATCCATGCAAGAACCCCGAAGCTCGCTCTAAACCTTACATCCTACACCCAAAACCCTGAACTCCAACCCTAAAGCCACAGAATCACGAAAACGACCTCTTGAGAAGCAGACGTCCTCTTTCCGGAAAGAGAAATCCGAAAAGCTGATGTCCTGAGCTGGGGACGGAACTGGGATGGCTTGTGCAGCGTGCGCGGGACACAGGAGTTTGGATTTGATTTAGGATTTAGGACTTACGGATTAGGATTTAGGACTAACGGATTAGGATTCATATAAGGTTTAAGATTACATCGTAGGGTTTAGAAGATAGATCGGCACAAGTTGTCGCGAAAGTGATGAGCTCCACCTCTGTCAATGTGGACCACCACGCTTCGTCGATTTCGACTCCACGACCCTGTCGTCGAACATCTTGACGGCGATGCTCGCGCAGCCTTTGCCTTTGCCGCTCTTGCCCATGGTCCTAAGGTGTGCTGCGTGTCATGTCTTGGTCCGTCCGCCACACCAGCTTCGTGCAGGAGTTGGCCAGTTTGGTTGTCCTGTTGTGTGGATCGTTCTTGCTGCAATGCCCTACCTTCGAAGAGCGGGCGCGGCACCCAAAGTTCAAAGCGGGGACGCGGGAACGGGAGCCTACGGGGTTACGGCAACAGGGCACTCGCGGGTAGCTGGGGAAAACCTACTTCGGGGCCGAAGGGGTTCGGGTGCCCTTTCAGTGTACCACTGAGAAACCACGTCAAGCAACCAGGGAAGTACTCGTCATTGGCACAGACTTACGGACGACTTTCATGTGCCCTCCCAGAAGGATCACGCGGCCTCACTATGAAGTTTGGCTATAAGTAGGATAACCATAAATGTAATCTGACTAATATGGTTTCTTTATTGTGGTAACTTGAATTAAACCCCACCCTCTTCTTCGAAGAGGACCCCGGTGCTGCATCCCAACAAACTTAGGCTGCAAAATCTGCAAAACAGGTTTAGGCTTGAGCCTTGTAGAACCCTCAAAGGAACCCTTAAAGGATCCCCTGAAAGGAACCCCTAAATTATGGTAACCTAAATTAAAGCCCTTAACAAGAACCCAGTCCAAGGCACACTGATCTCGTAGTCGCAGTCCTTGGTGTTCCCGGACACCTCGCGTGCAAGAGAAGAGCTGACCGGTGTTAGGGTTTAGGCTTTGTAGGGAACAGAGTTTAGGTTTGAGGGGCTTTAACAATTAGAATAGGGGTTCCTATATCAAGGGGTCTATAGGGGCTACTATAATGGATGCGATAAGGGTACTCTCGCGTAGAGGCCTTAATGATTAGAATCAGGTTCCTTTAAAGGGCTCTATATAAGGGTTACTTCAAGGGATACTATAAGGGCTCTATGATGTAGGGGCTTGAATAATTAGAAAAGGGTTTTGGAGTATTTTACACCATAGTTATGGTGAGGAGTCCAAAAATAGTATAGGTAATTATCAAGGCCCCTATATTGGGGTCTTGGCTTTATAGGGATTAGGGCTTTGGAGCTCGTGGCTACATGCTACATCCCAACCAATTCCTGAGTCCTTTGCATGCAGATGGCTTCTGTAATTTAAGGGGGCCTTGATAATTAGAATAGGGCTTTCCGGCTATATTCGAGTATTACTATCACAAAGAACTCTTCGGTAATTCGACTAGGGTTTTGGGGGTACATTCTCTTCTACTATCAGAAGGAACTCTTAGGAAGAATCTTACGAACTCTGCCGACCTCCCGGCCCTTCAAGGCGCCAAAAAGACCTAAAAACCCCTAGAACCTCCAATAATTACGGTAAGCAACCTCACCATAAACCCTAAACTCTAAACCCTAAACCCTATAGTGAACCCCAGAAAGTTGGAACATGGGTTTAGGAGGATTAGTGCTGGGATCCCTTCTACTTTAACTTAAGGGCATGAGGATACTCATGTTCCAACTTTCTGGCTTCTGCTGAAAAACCCTGGAATAGCGGTATACAAAATCTCAAAACATAGCAGAGCGCTTAGACCCCTACTTGTCGGGTATCATGGGGAACCAAAGGATTATATAGGGATTATACTACCCCAAAGGTTAAAGGCTACCTACTCTACTACTAGGACTATAGGGGCCTTAATAGTTAGAGCTACTCTAAACCCTGGAAGACCGGTATACAAAATCCCCAAACCATATTAGAGAGCTTAGACTCAAAAGCCCAAGGCCTTGAACCCGACACAGCACAGCAGGAAGAGCTCGAAGCCCCCAGATGGGAGTTTCCCAAAATTAGGGGTACCTTTAACGGGCTCCTTTAAAGGCTTACTATAAGGGTACGATAAGGGTTCCTTTAAAATTCTCTATAAGGGTTTAGAGTTTCCGAAAATTAGGGGTACCTTTAAAGGGATCCCTTTAAGGGTTCCTTAAAGAGATCTATAAGGGTTCTTTCAAGGGTTTAGGGTTTAGGGTTTCCGAAAAGTAGGGGCACCTTATTTTGGGGTCCTTACTACAAGGATCCTACTATTTAGGGCACTATATTAGGGCCCCCTATTTTCGGAAACTCCCAGATGAACCCCAGACCTTCTCGATCTGAATGGCGGGCAAGATCCGGAGGATAAAGTCAAGACACGTGTCCTGACTCATTGAACGGGGCTTTTAAGTAACCAGGGATAAAAAAAGTATAAACTCTTATTTCACAATGGTTCCTTTTAGAAGTGTGCTACTCCAAAGCCCAGTTAAAGGTTCCTCTAGCGGCTTCCCTTTCTGAGGGTTCGATAGGGCTGGGGGCTTCAGGGGTTCTCTAGCGGTGTTTTTGTGTTTAGGCTTCGACGGTCCCAGGTTTTGGGGCTCCTACAGTCAATCAAACAAGAGGCTGCTTTAGGGGTTCTACGAGGGTCTTGCGTGTTTGAGGTTCGGGTCTTTAGGGCTTTTTGACTCTGTTTCTCAGGTCAGGAGGTTGAAAAGTGTTCTGTACAGGTTTGACGAGGTTCAGGGCTTCGGGGTGTGATTCTGCCGAGGTCTCTAGTATTCAGGGGCCTGAACGCTTTTTATGGGGGTGTGCAATAATGTGTATGTACCCCTTATAGTATCCTTTGAAGAGCCCGTTGAAAGAAACCCGAAAAAGCCGCCTGTCTGGTAAGGTGTAAAGCCCATCAAAAAGAAAATCTACTTAAAAGCCTAGACGCCAAACGCCCTGACACTAGCCCATGAAGAGCTCGTTAACAGGAACCTTCCCCTAAACCTTAAATTAAAAGCTTCATAGTGAGCCCTAGAGCACCCTTATAGGAACCCTTCTAAAACCCTGTAATATAGTGAGCCATAGCACCCTTATAGGAACCCTTCTAGAAGCCTTTAAAAGGAACCTTACTCTAAACCCTTATAGTGAACCCTATAGCACCCTTATAACAGCCCTTTAAAAGGAACCTTGCCCTAAACCTTATTATTATTGCTATGATTCGTATTTCTGTAAATTATAGGAGCCAGTCCTTCAAAAGGAGCCCTACTTTGCCCCCGGCCTTCAGTTGGTTCACGAGCTCTTCGCGTGTATCCACGCTGGACCAGGCATCTTCCGCTTGCGCCAGGGCCTCCGAGGCTTTCGGGGTTTTGGGCCTCCTTTGAAGGAGCCATTAGGCTCCTTTAAGGGCTCCTTTAAGGGATCCCTTTAAGGGATCCTTTACGGGATCCGTTAAGAATTCGATAGGGCGTTGTGTAGGGGATCTATATGGCTGCCTTTCAGGGTTCTATAGGGGGCTTCCTTCAAGGGATCTATAGGGCTTCCTTTCAGGGTTCTACAGGGTTTCCTTTAGCGGGATGCTATACTGTGGGGTTTCCCTTTAAGGTGTGCTGGCAAACCGGCAACTAGAATCTGGACAGGGCCGTGACGGGGACATCGGCTACAACAAGCTTCTCCTCCCTGTGCTGCCTCGGGCTTCGCAAGGCCACTGGCTTGCCCTGAGTGTGCGAACCATCAATGCCTCTAGGGTTTGGTTTTAGGGATTTAGGGTCATAGGTTTTTGGGGCTTTAAGGGTTAGGATTTAACGGATTGGGGCTTCAGCACCTCAAGATCGAACATTCACCAGTAAAGCTCGCTACCCCGGTATCGAAAATCATCCCAGCCACCCAAGAAACCCGTAACATTAGGAACTCATTGTTGCTTCTCTTCTGTTTATTTACAAGAGTGCATCGCATGGTGACTTCAGGGTTCAGCCCCATGATTTTAGGTTCAAGCCCTATCAAGTTGTGGGGTTCTAGGGTTCACACCCTCTCAAAAACTGCCGAAGGTGAGTGCACTCAAGGGGCAGCACTTGAAGGAACCGCAAGCGGTCCCGATGTACAACCTGTGACTGCTAAACCCTAAACCCTAAACTCAGTTGGATCTGGCATGTCCCGGCGGTGTGTCTTCAGGCTGCTGCCTGGAGCCAGCCGCCCCAACCGTTTCACTGAATTCACTCGAAATACTGTTGATGGACAAAATCGTGCATTACCCATTATAAGGAATATACCATAATTCCCATAGTTTAGGGTCCTTAGGGTCATGCAGGATTTTGTCCATCAACCGTACAGCCTGGAACCGGACCTTTCCCGCACATTCGATGAAGTCCTTCTTTATGCTTTTCGCGCGAGCCTACTCTCGGCGGAAGCCTGCGGTCTTCTGCTCCCTGCTGTACCTCATATACACTCGGAGGTTCATGGGTAGTTGTAAGTGCGGTTATAAGTAGGGTAACTATACTTACAACCCATATTAACGGACTTCTAACCCCACTTATAACTACCCATGAACCTCCAAGTAGGTTCCTGAATAGCCCCTTTATAATAAGGGTGCCCTTTTTCCTACTACTCGGTTTTAATAGGAGGACCCTCAAATAAAAAGGGCAAAAGGGTCCTACTCATGAACCCAGTATAGCTCCATAGACATGTGTCGAAGATCAGAGGCCTCACCCCCATCCAAACACGAAGCACAAAGCCTCGAACCGAGAGCCGTAAACCCCCAAAAGAATCATACCAAAGCATAAACCCTGAATGCTCAACCCCAAACCCTTAAACCCCCCTGAACCTCGAAGCCCCAAAACCCTGAACCAAAAATCACTCTGAACCTCCCTCGCACCTGAACAGAAGCCCTACAAACCCATTCAAAAGATGCCTTCCTTGACAAAAACGAACAAACCTAGCATGCATTTGTAACAGAACCGTGTAAAAAAACCTAACAGATATCTTCATCCCATGTACACATTCCCCCCCCCCCCGCAATACGGGCCTCGCCGGGGTTAAAGTCGTGCAGTCTTCGCATGACTTCCCGCTCCAGGTCCTGCACACCCCTAAGACCTAAACACGAAGACTGCCAACATCCTAAACTGCTAAACCCTGAAACCCGAAAGCCCTAAGCCCTAACACCCTGAAGCCCTAAATCCTAAAACCCGAAACCTCACGAACACACCGAAGCTCCATGTCCTGAAAACCACCAGGAAGCTGCTTTCATTTGAGGTCTACAGGCCCATTTAGGTTTACAGTAAACCCCAAAAAGTTGGGAACCTGATTAAGGCCAAATAGTGCTGGGATTCCCTATACATTACTCTTAAGGATTGAGGCTATGGGGTTTCCAAGTTTTGGGCTTCTACTGTAGGGTTCAAGGCGTAAGGGAGACTCCCCAATCCTTAGTTGCGAGATCCTGATGTTCAGGTGCCCTTTTGTGCTTTTAGGCCTGCACCAAAACCCAGAAAGCCCAAGACCTGTTACTTCAGGAAGATCACTTGAATAGTGAATAAACGCCTTAGTAGCCGTAGTACAATGGTTCAAAGTGTATTGCTTAATTAGGGGGTGCCGGGGCTCTCCGGGTATCCATTAAATACCCTTGTGGAACCCTTACTCTTAAAGATTTTGGAGTCATGTTGAGGGCCTCAAATGCTGGGATTAAGGCAGGTAGGATTAAGGATCCCTTATGTAAGGACTCTCATTCTTGGGATTACCCCGCCTACCTGAATCTCACCATTGGAGCCCTTTCATCATGGCTCCTCGCCCTCCAGGCGTTCCACGACGCGCGCGACGGCCTCCAAAGACACACTTGGAGGTCCGTGGTTAGTTTTAAATGGAGTTATAACTCCCGTCATACGGTTGATGGACAAAATCCTGCATTACCCATTATAAGGAACATACCATCATTCCCATAGTTTAGGGTCCTTAGGGTCATCCAGGATTTTGTCCATCAGCCGTATGGGTTATAGCTGTAGTTGCCGTACTTATGACCCCACTTCTTACTACCCATGAACGTCCAAGCATCTTTCCATGTCGGGGGCTCTTTGCGGAATGTGCCGCACCGTCAGGCTCTTTCGGGGAAAATTCCAGCGACTACAAGGGTCTTGATATTTAGAAAAGGGCTTTGCGGCATATTGTAACACGTTTTTGTTCGTATCAGTATTAGTAATCATTAGTATTTCATGTTTGGTATTTAGTATTAGTATTCGTCTTTCAGACCTCTGTATTTTCGAGCCCCGAGTTGAAGTGTCGCATTGAATACGTTGTATGTCAATTCAAGAGTCGCTACAGTACAGATCACTACAGGGCACTCTGTATCCATCGGCCGATGTCCGCGGTGGGTCAGATTGCGGGTGTTATGAACTCTTGGAGTCAGATGTCCTTCAACCCAAATCTAGGGACCTTAATAAATTTTCGGGCCCATATTAGACTATAACCATAATAAGGAACCCTCCATAATTTTATAAGTAATTATTGAGGCCCCCATAGGTAAACCCTCGACCCAAGAAAGATGGCAGGTCACCCGTGCATAAAGCCTTTGTGCAGAACTCTGCAAGCGTATGCCCACAGTCAGTTTTGACAAGGAGACGCTAGAAAATTATATACTACTATAAAGCTATGGAAGCAGCAGAAACAAGTAACGGTAGTGCTCGAAACATCTGAACAGTATCACCGCAGGCAGCACAAGTCAACGAGACAAGAAACCCTGGGCCTATAACCCCAAAATAGTAGGATTCATGTAAGGAACCCTGATAAAGGCCCAAGGTTTCTTAATCAGGCTCCTACATTAGGCTTTTGCCTGCTCCGATCCTCGCACTGGTCTCTTTGGTCTCGGTTCTAACTTGCCCGTTGGAAGATGAGATGAGAGTAACCGATGTTGCAAGGAATGCGCTCAAGCCTCGATTACCAGTGAAGCTCTGGCGTTGTCAGTTGACTGTCTTCATTAAAGCAAGCCACGAAAAACTTGAGTGTTGATACGAATTAACAGAATAACCGCGCCGAAACCCTGAGCCTTCTATTACCGCAGCAGTGGTAACAAACTAAGTCAGGGCATAGCGCTAAGAGTTTAGCCTATAGGTTTGTGGTTGTAGGCTGGGCCATCACAGGAGGCGATTTTTGGGCTTCGGGTCTCTGGCGACCGACTGAACGTCATCTGTTGGCATCCACCCTTTCCTGGATGATATCTTTTGAACATGTACCTTGGGAGGGATGCCAAAACCCACCTTTCCTCACCCCTGCTATAGAAGAAGCTAACACAGTTCGACTCTTTTCATTTTCGGGGAATTATACAGCTCGACAAGTTTTCCGAGCCTTTCTTCTTACTTTTCTTGAAGCTTATGTATATACTAGCTATTGCAGTATGCGTACAAGTATGTATATAATACACATGTATATATGTATATATAATTTTGCTCCTTGATTTATTTATGTAGGGACTATAGGGAACTGTTCCCAAAGCTCTTGGGTCACTCTCCACACAGGGGCGGGCAGCCGCAAAAATGGGTCAGGATGCCTTTGGCCAGCTCTGGTCCGGGCTGCAGCATGCAGCAAGCAAGGTGGTCTCTGAGGGTTCAGAAATGGCTTTCAGAAGGGTTTAGGGTTTAGGGACTTCCGAGGAAGTATGCAGTGACATGATTAAAGCTCAGGGCACCCTGTTTCCTATCATCTGGGTTTAAGGGAACTAGTCGGGAACCCAAGTGGGGGTCCCCTTCGCGACTCTGTCTAATCAGGACGGGATGCGTCAAGTGCTTGAAGCCCCATATTTTCTTATCTGTGGCAATTGATCATCTGGTGTCATGTCCTAGCAGCTATCACAGGGTCTAGATACAATGCAGCTACAAAGGCTTCAATACATTTTGCTCCGACTTACTCTCGCAGCCATGAGACCTACCAATGCAATTGTATTGGTATGAGCTTATACAACTACTGTCATAGTATAACTCTTGCTGTTGCTGCTGCCACTACTACTGCTACTACGGCTACTGCTGTCCGCACCACTACTTGTCGTTGCGACGAACCTGTTTGCTATGTTCGCCATCGTCTCTTTTTTGCCGATTGCATTTAGCGCTTAGTTTAGGGAGCTCCGATTTGGGGCAAACTGTAGATTCCGGTGGATATTCCAGTCGTTTCCAAGGGTGTTTATCTTAGCATCTCTCATGCCACCCTTCTTATAGATTCCAACTATTAACCTCTCTAAAAACCCTAAACCCGAACCCCAAAAACCCTACTCCAACTATTAAAACCTCCTCTCTAGTTTATTGAAACCTCAGGGTCCTTCTACCCGTCACTCTCCGTCGGAAGACCATCCTTCACTCTCTTGGATCGATCCATGTCTGCCCAGACGTTTAGGGTTTAAGGTTTAGGGGTTTTAGGGGTTTGGGTAAGACCCCTGACATTAGCATCATACACTTCGCCTTTCGGGTGTAGGCCCCTGGACCATAAACCCTAAGCCCTAAACTGCAGAATGTAGAGGAATCCTTAGCGGGATGCAACGCAAACTCCGTGATTATGGGGCATCTGCGCTCTCTGGAGGTTGATGGGCCGACGAAGCTAGGATATGCAGACTACTTGTCTTGGAATTGGGCGGGCACGACTGCAAAGTTCTGGATCTCTCTGAGAGCTTCGGAGAGCCGGGTGTTAATTCTAGGCCACTGCATATGGACCTGGAAGAAGAGGTGCACTCCCGGAGCGGAGGGCATAACGGTCCCTGTTGGACACCCAGGACATCCAGGTCTTGTGGGCAAAGGAGAGAACCTGGCTTAGTGCTGCATAGTCTTAGGGTTTCGATTCTGCTTACAGCTGCCACTTCATACGGGCTCTTGCGCTAAACCCTAAACCCCAAACCCTAAACCCTCAATCCTAAACCGTTTGGAGAAACCCAACTAAGGGACTCAAGCCCCTAACTAGACACGTCCGTAAGCTCACTCAACCTGACAGTTCAACCATCAGAACTCTAAACCCTCGACCCCATCCTCACAACCCTAGACCCCAAACCCTACACCCCAAACACTAGAGCCCTAGTACCTGCAAGCCCTAATGCAGCGGCTTGAACTATTTTTTCCACAGGGTTGAGAGGATGCATTATAATACGGTAACGTATAGTTACATCAGAAACTCGAAGGAATATAGGATACTAAATATTCTATCCCCTCACAACAAACAGCAAAGCCCAAGCTGCTGGCTCTTCGAAGCCACACATAAAGCCCTACACAGCCACTGTAAATCCTAGAATGACCTTCAAGACATGGCCGAAAACATGTTCACAAGTAGGATAAGACGGAAACTACCATACGCATGTACCTGCAAAACTGTATTCTGAGTCTTTCTTAGAACCTGGTTACCATATAAACACTACATGCCCCCAAAGCCCTAGAAGCCTAAAACCCACTCACACGCTAATCCCCTAACACCCTGACCCCATCAAGAATCCAAGGAACCGAAACGTATGCGATTTTGAAGGGCTGCGGAACGAGCCAGAAATTGACGACTTGTGCAGGCGTCCAAAACCTGTTGACGTCTTTTCGGAGCTTCCTCGACGCCGTTGTAAGGTTTAGACGGGTTTTTCAGGGCTTGAGGGCTTCAAAGTCTTGTTCCGCCATAGCCAACCAGCTGTGGCTGCTGTGTACAGACAGACCTGCAAGAAAAGGTACATGCGCATAATATACCGTACCACGGGCATGTACTTGCATTGTTGTTTCTGCTGGTTCTTCCTACCTACATATCTTATGCCTTCTATTTCTATATTCTGAAGTGCGACCAGTTTGGACAATGGAGTTGCTGCTCAAATTCTTCTCCCAGCTCCTCATACCTAGCCACCAGAAGGGTCAAGACATCGTAAAAAAAGGGCCGAAACAATTAGAAGATGGTTTTGGGGCCCATTCTACTATAATGATAATAAGGAACCCCCAAAATGGTATTGGTAATTATTTAGGCCCCTATATTAGCCACCAGAAGAGTCAAGACATCGTAACGAGACGCATCAGAGCTGCATGAAGCTTCTCGAAATGGTTTCATGGACCGCAGCGAATCTGGCTGTCGTGATTGCTCCTCCCACTTGTAGCATCTTAAACAATTACCATGATGATGATCATGATGCCGACGACTGTGACATGCAAGGATCACGGGGTTCCAGAAATCTTCGAGGCGAACTGCGACAACTCCTGTTCCTCCTGCTTCCATGACACATGATTCATCCATCATCCTTACTGCTGATTCAACACTATCCTATCCCTCTCTAATGCGTAGGTTGCTTCTCCGCACAAGCAATCTACTGAATCGCGACTCCTGCTAAGATACCACAGTTTACCACGGCCTCGCATGGCTCCAATCGGACCACATAATGCCAGCAGAACATACCCCCAGATCCCTTTTCGGGGAGTTCGTTGGTTTGATGTTTGTGCGGTTCTTCTTTTGTTTGCTTAAACCCTAAGCCTTAGACCCTAAATGGGGGGTTTCCGAAAATAGGGAACCCTAATATAATACCCTAAATAGTAGGATCCTTATTGAAAGACCCCCAAATAAGGTACCCTGAATTTCCGGAAACCCCCAACCCAGACCCCCGGGAGGATCTAGAAAGTAGATCGCCTAATTTGGGGCCCTATACTGCTAAGGCTACTTTACAGGAACCCCCATTAAGGGATCTATTTTGGATCCTCCCGGGGGTCTGGGAAATGACTCCCAAATCTAGGTGGGGCTTTTAAAGCTTTTGAAAAATATTAGTAAATAAGATCCTCTTAAGCCCAATAAGGGAAAATATAAAATGTCCCCAAAGCCCTACCTGGAAATGCACTCGAGAGGCAAGGAGGAGCCCAGCGATGCTTCCACCCATTCGCGCTTGAGCTGGGCGTGGATCCGCGTGAGGCTGTCGCCCTTCCAGTTTTTGCCCTACTTGTCGGGTATCATGGGGAACGAAAGGTTGACCTTTTTCATAATATACTTTTTTATAGGGATTATACTACCCCTAAAGGTTAAAGGTTACCTACTCTACTAATAGGTTGCCGTATTTCTTAAACAAACTTTTCCACGTGGATGTGTGTGTATGTATTGCGCTTGGCTCTTCTTCCTCTGCATGACCTCAAGAATCATACTTCTATCGTCATCACGTATATTTGTTGTGGCTTTTTTCTGGTGAGGGGGAGTCCAAAGCTAGGGAAGCAATGTAATACCCCCATGCAGGAACTGCATTTCAGAGTTACGCGAACTCTATAGCCTGAAGCCGTGAGTCCTGAACCAGAATCCTCTCTAACCTGAGCCCTAATGTAGGAACCTGATTAAGCAACCTTGGGCCTTTATTAGGTTTCCTTATATGAATCCTACTTTTTTGGGGGTTATAGGCCCAGGGTTTCTTAATCAGGTTCCTACATTACATCCTCAACCAGAAACCCGAAAGACCCTGCAAGCCCTAAGCGTCGCAGTGTAGTGCCTTGAACGTACCAGTCACGAGGTAAAAGCCGGGGACGACGCCGAACGGCGTGTGGATGTAAACGTCAAACAAAGTCTTGACTGCCACGTTGCGAAACGTCGACTTCTGGCCGATGTATCGATCCTGGGCTACTTAAAGGTCAGCGCATAGGGTCTGAGCTTCAGGTGGAGGGTTTTGGTGTTTCAGAAGTTTAGCAGGAAATTGCGGCTTTCTTGCTTAGACGTGCTTCTTCTAACCTACTTACCAGGTCCATTGACCTTTGAATTTTGAGTAGCCTGGGACCCATACATGGTTCCTCCTCGCCCCCCTGCCCCCACTCCCCCCCTGGTATCCCTCCATTTGGTCATCCCCGGTCCCCTTCCCGTCTGTGGAACGGCACCCCCCTTCGTGCCAGGCCCTTGAATTTGGGAGGGATAATATTGGGTTGGGGGGTGCCCAGAACGCAAAGCACACAACCATACGTTTGCATCCCTTTCCCCTGACCCTTTTCAGTAAGGTCGCTGAGCTCGTTACGGATCGTCCTCGAAGCTACCATATCTGGCATCCAGAGCCAATCTTAGGCTTCCTGCCGATTTCAACTTGACTCTATAACCTCTTAACGCGAACCCTAAGAAGCCCTGGTGGAACTCCCTTGAACTACCCTTGCATGCTTCTTTGGATCTGGTTCTAAAAAAGAGCCCAGCAACCATTGCCAAGCCCTCACAGTTAAGTGCCTCATCAGGGGAGTCTTAGGTTCGAAATGAAGGTACGGACCACTTAGTTGCTGAGTTCATAAGCCCCAAAAAGTATAGTGGGTAATATTATCCCAAACAGTGTAAAGTGTATCCACTCAGCTACTAAGACCATCAGGGGACGCCCCTACGGTACTAGCTTTGTCACTTAGACCTCCTTAGATGACCATGCACTCAGTAAGTTGCTGAGGATTTAGAGCCTGTACGGCTTCGGGGGTTTAGGGTTTAGGGCTTCCCTATGCCAAAGGGTCCGACCAGAGCCGAACATCTTACCGGTATGGAACTTTAAGCCCTCGAAAACACACATAAGGCTCTGAATCAGGCCCTAAACCCAAATCCAGGGTCCCACATTTCCTGAGACTCCCTGCGTACCCAAGCGTCCATGGCCAGGTAGAGCCACTTGCAGGGTCCCCCATACCAGCACATCCCAAAGAATGCCAGACCGGCCGTCCGGCGGTAGTCGAGCCTTACGGTGTTTAGTAAGGGCTTTCAGTTAAGCCCTAACCTCCTAAACTCTCAACCCTAAACTCAGAAACCCCGAAACCCCAAAGCCTGAACCGTAAGGGCTTCTCTAGGGACGTTCTCCTTCTCCGAGTTGAGGATCTGTTCAAAACTGGCTTTTGGGGCTTCCAAGGCTTTTAGGTGATTCTTTTCGGCCCCTGTCTTGCATGTTACTTGCCATAAGGAGCCGTAGGGACTTGCCATAAGGAGCCGTAGGGAAAATGTTGGTACCTGTCCTGGACATCTGTTGAGCGGCTCGAAGACGTGACATAATGTCTGGATGATGATGACGACGATGATCGTTGAGGGGACGATGCTCTCCCACCAGAATACTTCAGAGTTTAAGGTGAAGGGGTTATAATGCCCAAAACAAGGTTGGAAGGCTTTCCAGGCGAACCTAAAGGCAACCAAGCTACCCCTCCGGCCCTGGCTGCTGGATGACTCCCTGGCAGAAGACGTCCGCAGAAGTCATAATGACCGAGCTTGTGACGCCGCTAACCAAATGTGGCCATCGCTTTGCCAGCTCCGCGTAGCACGCAGAGAGGAAAGCCATCGGGGAGAAGCAGGAGGGGTCCCAAGTGCTAACTTAGGGAGAACCCTGCAAGAATCTGTAGGCTTTCCTTGTCTCTCCAGGTTGTTGATTGCAAAAAACAATGCTATGCTGTACGACAGCATGATAAACGATAATGTACTAAAACCTACTATAACAACCCCCACCTCCCCATCTCGAAAAAAACGCGGCAGACAAGGAGGTTTCTGGATCGGAGAGAGGTTTGGTTTCAGGAAGCAGGGGTATGCGCGGAGGGCTTAGGGCTTACGGAGTATGGTATACTTAGTAGCTGAGTGGATACACTTTACACTTTTTGGGATAATATTACCCACTATAACACTGAAAGTGTACACTTTTTGGGGCTTATGAACTCAGCAACTAGGTCTAGGGCTTCGGGTCTAGGGGGTATGGTATGGGGCTTAGGGAGTCTGATATCGGGTTTAGTGAGTGCAGAAGAGGGAGGCCTACATACGATGGGGCCTGATTGAATACAGAATGGGGGTTTTGGGGTACATTAGGAACCCTAAGGTATAGTATTCGGTTTTTATTCAAGCCTCTACTGGGCCTTTAAGTAACCAGGGAGAAAAAAGTATAAATTTGTATTTCATAATGGTTCCTTTAAGAAAAAAGTATTACGGTATGGTACTCCAAAGCCCAGTCTACAAAGTATAAGACTAAACCAGGAATTGGAACTAAAGCTATGGCATGGCTAAGTACTCACGGTATATGGGTGGTTGTCAAAATTATGGTCCCTTTTTGGGTTCTTAATATAATACGGCACCTAGTATTTAGGGTACCCAAAAAGGGACCATAATTTTGACAACCACCCATAGGCCGGCAGCGCAGAATCCACAAAACCACTTGAACCCAAAACCCTCTAAGCCCTGAATCCCTACAGCCCTAAACCCGTAATTCCTGAAACCCGAAAACTCTGACATAATAGCAAAAAGAAATTAGTAATAAAACAAAAAGCTGCAAATAATAGCAACCGTGATAATACTAATAACAGCAACAACCGCAACTATTACTAGCAATATCCGTAATAATAATGACAATGATGACAATAGTTTCATGCTAAACCCACCGGAAGCAGAGCTGTTGATACCAAGGCCTCACTGCTCTTCCACTCCTTGCGGGTGGTTTCATGTATAATGTAGGGGCCTTAGTAATTACAATAGGGCTTTGGGGGGTGCCTTATGATAGTTATAGTATAATATACCTCCAAACCCTATTCTAATTACTAAGGCCCCTACATTAACATAGATTAGGGCCTAGGGATTAAAGGGGATTAGGGCTTCGGGTTCTTTCACACAGAAGCCTTCAGAACTAGAATCTGGGTTTACACAGGGATCTGGATGGTTAGACTGTTTTGAAAAATAGTGAACCCCAGAAAGTTGGAACATCGATTTAGGATGATTCATGCTGGGATTCCCTTTACTTTACTTTAAGGGCATGAGGCTAATGATGTTACAACTTTCTGGCTTCTACTGAAGGTCTTGTAAGGTTTTATACGGTTCAGGAAGGCTTGATTGATGGGTTGGATAGGATTTCCCGGCAGTGACTCTTAATAATTAGACACGGTTTTAGGGGATATTATGTACCTGATAGGGGGTATTGGTTTGGGGTTTGAGAGTTTAGGGGGTTGGGGTTTAAGTGTCTAGGGCTTCAGGGCTTAGGGCTGTATTGTCCCTCGGCTTGCACCTTCTACCGTATTTACATGGGGCCTTCAGGGGAATAACCTCACAGACTCCACCATAAAACGTTAACGCCCATAGGCACCCTCCAACCACGCTTCGAATGCACGCACATAAAAACCTACATTAAGCCGTCCTTCCCAGCTTGCACACGCAGGGTAACACCGCTTCTGGAATTCTGCCGGATAGTTCTACTGTACTTCAAAGGACTGTAAGTCGGGTTTTGGGAGGGTGTTCATAGGAGTTTTATAGGGTTTTTCAGAGATCGTAAGGGCATACCATGTGACCCAGATCAAGAGGCCGGACCGTACCCGTCTTCTGACTAAACTCCTTTCCGGTTCTCAAGGTGCTTGTATTAACATGGTGGTGGGAGGGCACCTCACCTCCACGGCCACAGTTTTCTTGATGCATGAACTTTTCCCTGTTATGGAAGCTCCGAAACAAGATTGATCTGAAGCGTACCATAACCAGGTTGTCTGCAGGGTTTTCGTCCAATCCCAAAGATTGCACGCGCATACACACGCACACACACAGAGGCACGCAGCACGTGGGATTTCAGGGGAACTTCCAGAAAAACTCAACTCTCTGCCCCCTCACCCTCCATCCTGCAAAGCCCTATACCATGAAACCAGGAAACCCCAAAGCCGTGAAGCCTTGCAGCCCTAAAACCCTCAAGTCCGAAAGACCTGACCCAAAAACCGCTGAAGCCGCACACACCCTGGTAGAATATAGCCCCAAAAGGGACTCTAAAGACTCTTACACCCACCGCCCTGCAAAATCACTGCAGAATTCTTAAACACTTGGCAAATCCATACAAATCACCCGCAACCACGGAAGTGCCTGGAGTTGGGAGAGCACTCGCTCACTTTGCTCCAGCAGGGAGGAAGCGCCCTGAAGATTTACTGTAGAGGCTTGAATCGTCAAAGTTGGGCTACATTACATTAGGGAACCCAGAGAGAGAAGTCATAGTCGTAGTCGTAATCGTCGTCGTCGTCGTAGTAGTAGTAGTAGTAGTGGTAGTAGTAGGAGTAGTAGCAGCAGCAGCCATAGCAGGAGTAGCAGAAGTAGTAGTAGCAGTAGTAGTAGTAGCAGCAGCAGCAGCAGTAGCAGCAGTCGCAGTCGCAGTCGGTAGGGGAAGCAGCAGTAGTAGTAGTCGTCGTCGTCGTCGTAGTCGTAGTCGTAGTAGTCGTAGTAGTAGTCGTAGTAGTCGTAGTAGTAGTAGTAGTAGTAGTAGTAGCAGTAGCAGTAGCAGTAGCAGTAGTAGTAGTAGTAGAAGTAGTAGTAGCAGAAGTAGTAGTAGTAGTAGTAGTAGTAGTAGAAGTAGTAGTAGTAGTAGTAGCAGTAGTAGTGGTAGTGGTAGTGGTAGTGGTAGTGGTAGTAGTAGTAGTAGCAGTAGTAGTTGCGGTTGTCACTAGCTTGTGAAAGTCAAACTCCAATCCCGGGCTTGGCTAGCACCGGTACCAGTACGACAACCACAACAACGACAACAACAACAACTACTACTTGGAGGCTCATGGGTAGTTATAAGTGGGGGTTAAAGTAGGAGAACTGTAGTTATGACCACATACTCGAGGACTCAGAACTCCATGTATAACTACCCATAAACCTCCAAGTACGACCTCTACGCAAAGACCGGCAAAAGCAATAGCTGTTTCGGCTCCCCGATTGCGAGTTCGGAAAAGAGTTTGGGGCTCGCTGCCTCGACATCAGAGCTCAGGGCACTAGTACTTGAAGGGGCAGGGGACTTAGTAAGTTGGTTATAGGTAGGGTTATAATTAGGGTAACTCCATTTAGGGCACTTATAACTCTACTTATAACCTACTTACTAAGTGCCCGCCCCTTCAAGTAGAGTTGAGGATGTAAGGGGTCATTTTGCGAGGTTTGATTCTGGGGCATCTTCGAAGTCGGCCGTACCGGAGTGGTTCGAACTGAGGTGTGTGGTTCAAGAGCTCGGGGCCAACAGAATTGGAGTGCCCACTTGCAGTACAAGGGTTCAGGGTTTGGGAGGCTTCTGTTTGGGGTCCTTCTTTTGTTACACCTGTGAAATACCGACTTTGCTCTTGGCGAGTGTCAGGCCTAACATCCTTAGGGAACATGTACAGTAATGCAACTTGGAGCCCGCAGCTCTAGCAGGGCAATGGTTCCGTAAATTTATGGGGGCCTCATCAGGAGATGCTTCTAGTGATCGTATTCAGACCTCATATGAGCGATTTCCCGGACCTGCACGACGACGTCATCGTCAAGGCCTTAGAGCTTGCACATGTGGGATCGCTTTATGCTGCCGGGTATTGAGGGAATGGCAGACTCCACAGCCAGGAAACGCAGAATACCGCATCTGAACGCGAACCCTAAACTAGAACTGTGTCTGAGTGAACTTCCACACAGGCTTAAAGGCTTAGGGTCAATGTCTACGGGAATGTTGGGGTTGGGTTCTGGGGGTATTTGGGGCTAGTTACAATGGCCTCAACTCCAAACAAGTAAGCCGGGCCTGGAGTTAATACTTAAATGGGAGTTTCCGAAAATAGGGGGTACCTTATTTGAGGGTCCTTATAATAAGGATCCTACTATTTAGGGTACTATATTAGGATCCCCTATTTTCGGAAACTCCCAAATTCTACCAAACTTATGGGCAAATCCCGGCTCTGTTTCAATCTCAAAAGTCATGGAGAGATTCTAATACCACTTAGTTCATAGTTCCACGTGATTTTAATGATGTTGACTGTCCTCCCTAGCCTTTGGTTAAGGGTCATGCACAAGTTTCCGACATCTTATCAGAAACAACGTAAGGTACGCGCCTGAGTTGCGGGATAACTGTGGCTCTCGCACGTTGGAAAAGTCGGCCGTAAGGCCACGGCTGCTCACCAAGGCAGCTTTCCAGCTGGCGGCGTCCTCTCAAAACGTAGTCGGACACATGAGAAGGTGCAGGGCCGCAACAAACGATCACAAACGGATACTGAAAGGTTCAGGGTTTAGGGTCTAGCATACACGAGCAGAGTCACCCCACACACCACCACGAGATCCACTACACAAGACTGTGAAACCTTTGTAACACAAGCTCCGGTCTGAATCCCTCCACCGCCCTTCTGTTGTGACTCTGAACCTCCAAGCAAACCTCACATCAAATTCAAGTTTACCCATAGGCCCCAAAGTAGTTCCTTTTTGGGGTTCATATTTAGAGCACCCTAAACCCTAAACCCTGTTTAAGCCCGTAAACCCCGCAAGCCCGAAGTCCCTCAGCCCCTATGCCAAACAGCCCGCCAATAAGCTGAGAAGTACCGGCACAACCTAGTTCATGGTTGGGATAGGATGAAAAATGTACATTTTTCCTTCTTGGGTTTAAGTACCCATAAAAAAGGACATGTTTATTCCTTCTTGGGTTTAAGTACCCATAAACACGTACATGTTTATTCCTTCTTGGGTTTAAGTACCCATAATAATGTACATGTTTATTCCTTCTTGGGTTTAAGTACCCACAAAAATGTACGTTTTTATTCCTTCTTGGGTTTAAGTACCCATAAAAATGTACATTCTTATTCCTTCTTGGGTTTAAGTACCCATGAAACCGTACATGTTCATTCCTTCTTGGGTTTAAGTACCCATAAATATGTACATGTTTATTCCTTCTTGGGTTTAAGTACACAGCAGCACACGCGCAGCACTCGGAACGACATTATGTAGTATGACGTTTAAAGCCACAAACACTAATATTGGGGTCCTCATCAGACCGTTAGCATCAAACCACCTCAGCCTCAATACACATTTTACTATAACCCTACAACCCACCTATTGAGTCGCAAACTCAACCTCACGAAACCACTGAAACACCGTGGATTTCAGTCCCCGCCGCTAAGCCCTAAAACCCTAAGGCCGTTAACCACCTTCAAACTTCAAAACCTGATGTCGCCCTCACCAGAGCCTCTAAAATAAACTCTATAGTCTAAATCATAAACCTTTTAACACGTTATATATATATATATCCCTTGTACAAGGCCTTTAAACTCTATAGTCGAAATCCCCAAGCTCGAAACCTCTCATAACACGCCTCACAAAAGACAGAAGAATTTAGAAGCTCTAAACCCCAAACCCCATAACCGAAAATCCTAAACCTTAACCCCTTATCCCAAGAAACGCCCCTGGCGTCTCCGCTCCTGTGCCCTGCCAGCGGCCTGAGCCTAGCCAAAAGAGCTTCTGCTCAAGGGCGGTTGTCTGGGTTTTCTGCCTACTTGCAGGTTCATCGGTAGATATACGTGGGTTTTAAGTCGTCCCCCAATATGGGTTATAACCGTAGGTTACCCAACCTATAACCCCACTTGTACCTATACCCCAAAGCCTACTGTAGGGGCCTTAATAATTAGAATAGGGTTTGGAGGTACATTATACACTATAATATAATGAGGAACCCCCAAAGCTCTTTCCAATTGTTGGGATCAATAAGGTTACGGTTCAGAGTTCTAGGGTGTAGGCGTTTAGGGGTTTATGGTCCCTCAAGGTTGCGCACATGTTGTGCTGCACGAGGATGGCTTCGTCCGGACTTGATGCTTATCCTTTCATCCATGGGCCCCTAAACCTCAGACCATGAACTCAAAACCCTGAAACCAAATCAGAAACAACTCGTCTCGCAAAACCTTCCCTCTTCATGACAAAACCTTTCCAGAGCAGCTGCAAAAACCTTATAGAAGGCCTTTGCAACCCTGATTGAAAGCTCCATTCTAGAACCCCCTAGCCCCCAACCCTAAACCTAAACCTAAACCCCCAACCCTAAACCGTAAACCCAACTCTAAACCCTACACTTTGACTTTTCACACCCGGAACGAAACCAAAACCTGACCTTACTTGGAGGTTCAGGGGTAGTTATAGATAGAGTTATAAGTCCCCCAATAAGGGCTATAACTATAGTTACCTTACTTATATCTCCACTTATAACTCCCCATGAACTTCCAAGTAGGCCCTAAACCCTATACCCCTTATAGAATCCCTATAGATCCCTTTAAAGGGACCCTCAAAGGAACCCTTATAACTCCCCATGAACCTCCATAGTACCCTCCGAGAGACCTCGAGAAGTTGCCGAACTGCAGCGGGGATCTGTGCAGAGGGCTCCAGGGCTTCGAGGGTTTAGGATTCTAGGGTTTATAGGGCCCCAAAAAACACATAAGCAAAAATTAGGATAGGGATATCTCATATAAACCCCCTTATAAAGAAGCCCAATAAGGTAGGGATATCCCCATAAAATGCTTATGCTTATGTGCTTTTTGGGTCCCTTAGTTTAGGGTTTCATCCTAAACCCAGATTTAGGGTTCAGGATCTGTGCAGAGTCAGGATTCCAGGGTTTCGAGGGTTTTTGGGGGTTCTTATGCTTTAGGATTGCAGGTATTAAGAGTTTGGGGTTGAGGGTTCTAGGAGTTTAAGATTCCAGGGTTTCGGATGTTTTTTGGTTTTGGAATTCCAGGGTTTTCTAGGGTCGTAATTTGGGGTTTTAGGATTCCTGGGTTTAGGATTTTTGGGGTTTGGGATTCTTTGGTTTAGGAATCTGGGGTTTAGGATTCTATAGGGTTTAGGCTTCTACGGTTTAAGGGTCTGGGGTTGAGGGTTCTAGGGGTTGGGGTTCCAGGGTTTCGAGTTTTAGGGTTCAGGCTTTACCCCATTCCCCTGCTCCCGTGGGTTTTGGGCTTTAGCGTTCAGACTGGATTGCAAGCTTGTGTTGCAGGGTGCGGAATGAAAATACATACAAGGGTGCTACAGGGTTTCTATCAGGCTTTTATAACTTATCGGTTCAAGGTTTCAAGGCTCATGAACCCTAAACCCTAAACCCCCCAGGCTTTTATAACTTAGCGGTTCCAGGTTTCAAGGCTCGTAAAATGAGGCTTCGGGGGCTAAAGATTCGGAGTTTCGGGTTCAGGGTTTGAGGCTCTGGATTGGGCTCCAGGTCCGCTAACTTTCCCAGTATCCTAGGGGAGCTGAAGGTTAACCTTTGGGATAATTTAGGGATTAGAATACACCAAAGGCGCTAAACTTTCAAGCTTACCTACCCATTCTGCACCCAAAACCCTTAAACCCTAAGCCCTGGGTTACCTACCCTACTACTCGGTTTTACTGCTAACCCTCAGGTGGTCACCGGGCTCCGGATAAAGGATGTACAGTAGCGCAGGACCCTGGGGCCCCCCTGGGGCCCTTTGTGGGCTATCCATCCATCTATCTCACTATCTAACTATCTAACTCTCTATCTATCTATCTAGCCATCTACCTATCTACCTATCTTTCCTATCTATCTTCTGTATCTGTGTTTCTATCTACTTATCCATCTATCTACCCACCCACCTTTCTATCTGTGTATCTATACCCAACTATCTACCTGTCTTCCTGTTTTCCTACCTACGTATCTTCCTATCTATCTGTCTGCCGGTCTGTCTATCTACCTTTGTATCTAACTACGTATAACCCTAACCCTGGCTCGTAAACTCCTCTCACTTAGGGTTTAGGGTTTAGGGTTGGATCCCAGTTGTAGCTTCCTGTAAGAAAGGTCCGGTTAATACCCGGTGGTCTGCACCCAGACCCCCGGGAGGATCTAGAAAGTAGATCCCCTAATTTGGGCCCTATACTACTCAGGGTAGTTTATAGGAACCCCCATTAAGGGATCTACTGAATCTACTTTTTGGATCCTCCCGGGCGTCTGGGCAGTAGTAGCAGCATCTACGCAACGAAACCCGTTCTCTCGAACACTCAAGGCCGACAGGGGATACACCAGAGCAGGAGCCGCAGCGAGGCTAGAAAAGACTTAACATATACATTCAGAAATGGAGCTCGGGGACTTGTCGGATGCACTGCCCTCTTCTGCTTTTTATAGGGATGATTCGAAAGCTCCACCACCGCAAGGCTTATTGGATGCTCGAACCGGTAGAAAATGAGCCCACACCTCCCCGAAGCATCGTCAATTCGGCAACGTACTTTCCTCCTGTTGAATGCACCTAAAGACTAGTGAGGATTATAATCGGGATCCTAAAGTATAACTTTACAATGACTATAAGCGGATACCGTCTTTTTATTCTAGTTGAATGTAACCATGAGAGTAAGGCCGCCCTGAACCTAGTTCATGGTTGGGAGAGGAATAAAAATGTACATGTGTATTCCTTCTTGGGTTTAAGTACCCATAAAAATGTAAAATGTTACCCAACTATGACAAAGGGAACTTGGCTCCTTCATAATATAAGGATTATATAGGGGATATACTACCCCAAAAGGTTAAAGGTTACCTACTCTACTACTAGGCTATGACAGTAAGGCCGCTCTGTAACTTGGCTCCGGCTGCCTCCAGGTGAAGGTCCTCAAGAAGTGACAGCAAGCCGCCGGAACTTTGCCGGAGCACCTGCAGACTGTAATATGTGAGAAATAAGGTTAACGGGACCTTTTGGCTTCGGGGTCTAGAGTTCTTGGGGTTTAGGGTTTAGGGTCTATATGATAGATACTATATGGATAGTTGTCAAAATTAGGGTCCCTTTTGGGGTACCCTAAATATTAGGTGCCGTACTATAATAAGGACCCCAAAGGGACCATAATTTTGACAACCACCCACGTGAGAAACAAGGTTAAGGGAACCTTTGGGGATGTAGATCCTCTCAATAAGGTTCCCTTTAAGAGAGCCAAAAGTAGGCTTAAGAAGGTCCCCGTAAAGGGGTCTCCCTAAAGTTACCTAGGGATATGCGGGCCTTAGCAGTTAGAATGGGGTTTTGGGGGATGCTGTAATAAGACCATGACCACTGTGTATTAAGGAACCCTCCTACCGCTTATTGCTCAGGCTTCTACTTCAATAGCAAGTAGTTCTGCTAGCACTGGGGCTCCCTTGTGTTAAACTACAGCAGAATGAGAGGCCTTCATATTTAGAACAAGGTTTGAGGCATGTTATACGGTAGCTATAACAAGGAATCCAAGGGCCCGAGACATAACAAGGAACACCTTCATTTTCTTGCCCAATATCCTAGGGGAGCTAAAGGTTGAAACAAACTTCCGTACCCCAAAAAGCCTAAAGCACGACGTGAGATAAGCTGCGTCCCCAGCGAAAGGCATCAGACGAGCTTCGCGAACTTGCGAATTAGGCTCAGAAGTTTCGTGGGAAGCGAACAGACAAGGGACGACTTGCGAGTCGAGAGCTGCGACCCTAAAATAGCTAAAGGTTACCTACGCACCCTCAACCCTAAAACCCTAAACCCTAAAGCCCTTACCCTAAAACCCTAAATGGTACTGACGCCAAACCCACGTCTGAGCTTCGAGAACTCATGGCGTTCAGCAGCACGAATGCCAGACGCAGCGGGTTTAGGGTTTAGGGTTCAGGGTTTAGGGTTTAGTAAACTCAAGGTTTTCATTGTTAGTGTTGTTGTTCTTGCAAATACTACTCAGCGTTTTAAAAACCTATTTTTAATATACTTACTAAATGTTGCTATTCTCACTGTTACTACCACTGTAAAGGGCACCGCGGTCGCGAAGTTAATCGATATCAGAAATGTAGATCGTGGAACTAGCTCAGTCGAAAGTTAAACCTGGGATCCTGTACGACTCTGGATTTCCTTCCGCAACTCCTCGTTGACTCTCCAGAGACTTCAATATCCCTTGTTTGAGGAATATGCCATAAATCAAATTATGGATTCTACAATAATTTAAGGCATATTCCTCAATAGAGGAATATTGGAGTCAGGGTCTCGCACGAAGTCATTCCAGGCTCTGCCTCCTGACCTGGCCAGTGGCGCCGCTTCTGTTTCAACCTTTCGCAGCACTTGACCGCAGTCCACTTGCTCGCCCGCTGACTGGAAAGACTATTGGGGGATTCGAGGCCCTCTCATGGCCGCTGCCGCCCTAAACCCAACACCCTAAACCCTAAAACCATAAACCCTAAGGCCTAAGCCCTAAAAACCACCCTGAAACCCTAAAGCTATCATCGGTGCCACCAGTCTCCGACTCCTGGTTCGACTCCGACTTATAGTCAGCCGGTCGGTTCTCGCAGCCGGACTCCAAGCCTACATAGACCTCCTACAACGAAGACCCTGAAACCAGAAACCCTAACCACAAAATCCCAAAACCCCAAGCCCTAATTCCCTGAGGCCCAAACCCCAAATCCTTCAGCGCCAACATCCCGAAAGCCTCAACCCAAAAATCCCTCCATGCACCGAGAGACTCCAATATCCCTTAATTAAGGAATATACCTTAAATCATATTAGGGATCCTACTATGATTTAAGGTATATTCCTTAATTAAGGGATATTGGAGTCTCTGGGCATTCTGCGGCGCCGGTAGGTCAGAGAAGGAGGAGGAGTTCTCAAAGCGGTCGAGGAGCCTTTTTGGGCAAGTTCAGCTTTAAGGTTCTGAGGGTTCCTTTAAGGGTATTTGGGTATCAATAAAGGTTTTTTATGAGGGCACCTATATGAAACTATGGGTTTAGGGTTGTGAGATTCTGGGCATTTCAAGGCTTAGGGTGTCATCGTTAGGGTTTGGGGTCTTGGGATTTCGATTGTTTTAGGGCTTCGGCGGTTTAGTGTTTCTGCCCTTTAAAGCCCAGGATGTGATGCCCTGAGCTTCTTTCCTTACGTTCCGGTATCTTAGGAGAACACAGGGTGAGCCTTCGGGATTACAATACCCCAAAGGTAACGCACCCTACTACGAAGCTTCCGGGAAGCAACAATGAACAGCCATTGCAGCGTTAAGGGGGTTTGCTAGGAAATGGTTGCATTCTGTTGGTGCGACGCAGCGAAAGAATATGTAAGCCTTGCTACTCAACGCAAGTCCCTTAGCTTGCTGTAAAAGAACCCATCTTCTCACCAAGCACTGATACCCAACCGCTAAATAAGTCAGAAACGCGATTTTAATATGGTTTCTGAAGCCCGAAGACCCAACTTGAGCCAAGAAGCTCCGTTCCGGTGCAATCCACACCGGAGACCGAAACTGCTTGCCTTTGCTGGTGGGCAGTCATATAGGGTTCAGTGTTTACGGTTCAGGGGTTTACGAGTTTAGGGTACTTGGAGGTTCATGGGTAGTTCTAAGTGGGGTTATAAGTAGGGTAACTATAGCTATAACCCATATTAGGGGACTTATAACCCTACGTATAACTACCCATGAACCTCCAAGTATAGGGTAGGGGCCTTAATATTCAGAGTCGGGTTTCGCGCTCTATGAACCCAGCAAGTCTTGCGTCGGGGACTCTCAGTTCTGCTGGTCTTGCTGTAGGTTCCTTTAACGGGCTCTATGTAAGGGGAACTACAAGGGATACTATAGGGGCTCTATGATGTATAGCGGCCTTAATCATTAGAATAGAGTGGTTGGGGGAAAAGTATTGAGGCCGCTATATTATCTGATGTCGATTCCGACAGATCTCAAAACTATTCAAGTGAGAGAAACGATAACGAGAGTCATAAATGATCTTGCGAATCTGAGTCGGGGGCCCCTCTAGCTCCTAGCGACCCTCCTTGCTTGTCCAGTATCCTAAGGGAACTAACTGCATATGTAGGGGGATATACTACCCCAAAAACTTTAAAGGATGCCTACTCTACTACCAAGCCCTCGAAAGCAAACGCCTTCTTTTAGGTAGGCTACAGCAGAGTCCGCTCCAGAATCTGCAATCCGGCAGCGCTTTCCTGAAGGCTGACGGCGTCGGGGTTGGGAGGTTCGAGGTTTAGGGCCAGAAGTGCTTTGTTCACAGTTTGGCAATGTTGTAGTAAGGGTTCTAGTGTGTGATGTAGGAACCTGATTAAGAAACCCTGGCCCTATAACCCCCAATATATTAGGATTCATATACGGAACCCTAATAAGGACCCAAGGTTTCTTAATCAGGTTCCTACATCAAACACCCCCCCAAAACCCTTATAGTACCCTTTAAAGGAAACCTTATAGAACCCTAATAAAGGGCCAAGGTTTCTTAATCAGGTTCCTACATTAGGGTCTATGTAAGGCTCCCCTAACACCTCCTGAAGCTCCCACCCCGCTTGGGATTCGAGGGCTTCCTTTAGGGGCTGTACAGAGATCTTTTTGGCTTCTTCTAGGCCTCACTTGGCGGTTCATGGGTAGATATAAGTAGGGTAACTGTAGTTAGTTATAACCCATATTAAGGGACTTATAACCCCACTTATAGCTACAAGCAGGGTTCTACAAGGCTGTGTAAGTTCTGGCGCTGGGTCCCCAAACCTCAAGCGGTTAGAGCGGCAGGACTCGAGGCTGCAAGACCGCACCATTAAGCATCAATCCTGAACCCTCATCCCTTCAATCCCACATAGCCCAGGAATGCTTTATGAAGCCCTTTGCAAGCTCATAGAAAAACGCTGCAGTCAACAACTCAGTAGTATACAACGCTTGGCGCAGGATGCTTCTTACACGATACCCGGCAACAGGCACCCCCTAATCCCTAAACCTTAAACCCTCATCCCTATACCCCTAAATCCCAAAAAGTTGCGCCCAAAAGCCCCGGTCGCTGCCCAGCGGCCCAAGCGACACCGGATAGCAGTTCTCTTAGGTCGGCCTTCGAAGTCAGGGCTTGCGGCTTCGGGGTTTAAGTTCTCATGATAGGGGCGTTGGGGTTTGAGGGTTTAGGCTGAGATGCTTCGTGTTTAAGGTGGAGAGGTGACTCAAAAAGCTTTAGGGCTTCGGGTTCGGGTTCAGAGATACGCGGTTTGACGGCTTTTAGGGTTGAGGGTTCCACGGATCTTGGTTGAGGGGGTAAGGGTATTCCGTTTTGCTTGTGTGCTGTCAGGCTTAGTTAGGGTCTTGGCATTGGGGTTGCTGGGTGTCCGGCGTGAGGGCTTTTAGGGTTGAGGGTCTAGGAAACCCGAAGCGAGGGGATCGTTGTGAGGCTTCAGAAAGGTTTGCATGGATTGAATCACCGTTGCTTGGACTTCAGGCCAGGTGCAGTTTCCATACTGATTCCTCTGTTGCTCTTGAAGTGACTAAGATGTTATTCACGTTTCATTTTGGTTCATCCCCTTACGGTTCCCATATAACTACACACTGATTGTACTACAACATATCCCAAAGCTTTATTCTGGTATTGAAAGCCTCTACACGAGGGTAGGTGTTGGGGGAGCTCGGAGATGCTTTCAAAGTCTGAGGTGGCCGCCATGAAGGCTTTGTTGGATGGTTTCGGCTTGCTTTACGCTCCAGGCCCAACATGCATGCCACACATGATAACAGACACCACAGCACTGCAGATAGAGCTATTATGTAAACCCTAAGAAATTCTAGAATATATCGGCGAATCCCGCTGAAGGCACGAGTATTCGCGACGATGGGTGCAGACTCATGGAGAATGCTAAGCAGTGTTAATTGTAAAGTCTTTACGATTCTACGACCAGGGTACTTGTATAACTCCAAAACAAGGCAACTGCAATCCGGTTCAACAACTAGGAGTTTCATAAAACAGTGCACCCCTGATCAATGCGCCACATGAGGTATGATCCGTATACACACAGATATATATATATATATATATATATATATATACATACATTCCCATAAGGTTCCCGAAATAAGGTACTCTCGGCTTCGGAAAAAGAACCCTCCGAAGACGACTGCGAGCGCCCCAGGCATACCCAGAGACTCCAAAACCCCCTTAATTGAGGAATATACCTTCAATCATGCTCGGGATCCTATTATACTTTAAGGTATATTCCTCAATTAAATCATACGAGGGATCCTGTTATACTTTCCTTACTTCAGGGGTTTTGGAGGCTCTGGGTACAGAGAGGATCGGGTCTCCTGGAACCCGAGGCCCTGGACAGGCCCTAAACCCTCAAAGCCCCGAAGCCCAAACCCTACTTGGAGGTTCATGGGGTAGTTATAACTGGGGTTATGGGGGTTCCTTTAAGGGATCTATAGGATTTAGGGTTTAGGGTAGTTGTAAATGGAGCTATAAGTCCGCTAATATGGGTTATAGGTATAGTTACCCTACTTATAACCCCACTTATGACTACCCATGAACCTCCAAGCAGGCCCTAAACCCTATACCCGTTATAGAATCCCTATAGATCCCTTTACAGGGACCCTCAAAGGAACCCTTATAACTCCCCATGAACCTCCAAGTACAGCTGTAACTCCCTGAACCCTGAGCCGAACGTACGGAAGCCTAAACTCCAAACCCTACTGCAGGGGCCAAAATATTTAGAAATCGGGGCTTGGGGGTATATTATAGGGTTTAGGGTTTAGGGTTTAGGGACTATAATTGTAATAAGGAACCCCCAAAACCCTAATCTAATTATTCCCTGCACGCCCTATCTCCGTCCTGTTGCAGCTGCAGGGAAAGCCCGGACAGGCTCTCGACCAATAGCGCCCGATTGGCGCCAAGTTGAGCCAAGACCTGTTCGGCATCAAGAGACTAGGTTCCTGAGTAGCCTCTTTATAATAAGGGTACCGTTTGTCCTACTGTTCGGTTTCAATAAGGAACCTAGAACAAGAGATTAACGCTAAGAGATTCGGGCATACGAGACTGCAGACTAGACCAGACTAGACGAGACAATACTAGGATACAGATTAATAAATACATGGGATTACGGTCCCTTTTAGGATACTTTTTACAAGGCTGCCCACTCTTTCGGGAACCTAAAAAATAGATTCTGATTTAGAGGACTACCTATGTGGGTAACTGTCATAAATTTGGGAACCCTATACAATTCTACTCTTCATACGGCACCCTATCTAGGTTCCTGAATAACCCTCTTTATATAAGGGCACAATGCTTTCACTCCGCGTGTAAAACGCACGCATACACGGAAGTGCAAGTTCCGGACCATGGAATGACACAGAATGATGCCTTAGGCTTTGGCCGCTGGGCAATTCGAAGAAGATGCCAGTGATTCGGCGGGAATTCGAATTCTCCAAGAATGATTCGTCTCGTCGAGCTCCTCTTGCAACCTGACACCCTTTTTCCTACTATCCGCTTCTAAGAAGGGGACCTTAAAACCAAAAGGGCAAAAGGGTCCTACTCAGGAACCTAGTAGACCCTAAACCCCATAGATCCCTTATAGAAACATTTAAGGATCCCTTATAAAACCCTTTAAGGAACCCTTTAAAAAGGAACCTAGTACTCTTCATACGGTACCCTATAGTTTGGGAGGCCAAAAGGCGCCATAGTTTTGACAACCACCCATATGTTGATATCAAACTACCCTGAACTCTAAACCCTGAACCTTAAACCTTGAACCCATATGTTTTAGGATTTAGGGCTTCAGGGGTTTGGGTTTTGGGGTTTAGGGCTTTAGGGTTTAAGGGCGACTGCGTGAACTCTCTGAAAGGCTGCCCGGCATCCTTCGAACCCTTCCCTGCGGGTTTAAGGTCTGGGGCACAGGTTCAACTCGCAAGGTCTAGGATTTGAAGGTGATGGGTTCAGGAGTTGGGGTTTAGGCATACCCTAACCTACCAAAACCTACAAAAAAGTAGGGTCCCTATAAATTCCATATCAGGCTTTATAGTAAGAACCTACAGAAAAGTAGGGTTTGGTAGGCTAAGGTAGAGTTCATGGTTTAAGGTATCTAATATCCAGGGTTTGGGGTTCGGATTTGGGGTTCGGGTGTAGGTTCAGGGTTTACGGTTTAGGCACACTCAGCTGTACTTGGAGGTTCATGAGTAGTTATAAGGGTTCGTTTAAGGGTCCCTGTAAAGGGATCTATAGGGATTCTATAACGGGTATATGGGTAGTTATAAGTGGGGTTATACGTAAGGTAAATATTGTTATAACCCATATTAGGGGACTTATAATAATAACTCCTTTTAAAACTACCCTAAACCTATGAAACCCAATCAAACCCTACAGAATACTATAGAACCCTTAAAGGAACCCACATAACCCCACTTATAACTACCCCTGAACCTCCAAGTAGCA
This sequence comes from Symbiodinium sp. clade A Y106, assembly GCA_003297005.1. Taxonomy (NCBI): domain Eukaryota; class Dinophyceae; order Suessiales; family Symbiodiniaceae; genus Symbiodinium; species Symbiodinium sp. clade A. The sequence goes on from BGNK01003592.1 coordinate 54,266, forward strand.
TCGCTCCCTAAACCTCAAACCGTACTCAGCTGTAGCATCCACCGGGCGCCAAAAAAGCACATAAGCAAAATCAGGTTAGGGATATCCCATATAAACCCCTTTGTAATGAAGCCCGATAAGGTAGGGATATCCCTATAAAATGCTTATGCTTGTGTGCTTTTTGGGTCCCTAAATCCGCCGGGCCTGCTCCTTGACGGTGGCCACCCAGTCCTGTCCGGACCAGCTTCTGCCCTTCTGCGGTTTTTGCACTTCTGAGGGCTTGAGGGTTTTAGGGTTCAGGGTTTTAGAGTCTAGGGCTTCAGGGTTGAAGGTTTAGCCCCCTTAAAAAAGTTAACCCTTTAAATTCTCTCCTGCTGCTGTGCGAGCCTTGGCTCGGACCCTCACGGAGCCCCAACTCCACGGCATCACGCCTTTGGCTCTCACCTGCTTGAGCATCATCCCCCTGCTAGCAGCCATTCTCATACCTCTAAACCCTTGCAGAGCCCTTTAAAGGAACCTCTATCGTACCCTTATGGTAACCCTTTAAAGGCACCAACAAGTCACCACGACCTGCTTAACCTTCGACAGCTCTGGAATAGAAGAGGCTCGTGCCTGATTAGCTTCTAAGACTGGGCTTTTTTACGTAACCAGGGAGAAAAAAGTATAAACTTGCATTTCATAATGGTTCCTTTAAGAAAAACAGTATTAAAGTATGGTCTCCAAAGCTCAGGGAACCCTTCAACCGCCAAAGGCCCTACTCGGGTAAAACCTCAGCCCTCAAAGTCCTAATCTCCTGAACCCTGAGTTTCGAAATCCTGATCCGCCTTCTACCGAGCTTCCAGCCCCTTCCCCTGGTCCCCAGATACCGTCTCATGTACCCCTCTACTTGGAGGTTCATGGGTAGTTCTAAGTGGGCTTATAAGTATAAACCCTAAACCCTAAACCCCCCCCAAACAAAAAACACAAAGGTGTCCTCGAGGCGATCCGACGCACCGGCGATCTTCCTCATGGATCGATCCGTTTTGGTGGCTTCAAAGCATGAGGGTTTAGGGTTTAGGGTCGAGGGTGTAGGGTGTAGGGTCGAGGGTTTAGGGTTTAGGGTAACCATTTGGGGGCTTCAGATCCATGAGGTGCCCTGGCAAAGAACCCTACTATAGGGCCCTTATAAGGGTTCCTTCAAGGGATCTATAAGGGTTCTATAAGGATAATAATGCAGGGGCCTTAATAATTAGAATAGGGTTTTGGGGCCCACTATACTATAATTATAGTAAGGAATCCCCAAAATAGCATAAGTAATAATCAAGGCTCCTACACCACCCCATAGAACCCCTCGAAGGAGAGGAGCCCTCATAGTACCCAAAGGAAGCCTCAATCAGCAGAGCCCTTGATCAGGAAATATCCAAATTTTGGCTTAGCCGCTTAGCCTAAAACCCTAAACACCAAAACAACCCTTATACTTATAGTACTCCTTAAAGCAACCTTCATCACAAGGTTCCTGAGTAATAAGGGTATGTTTTTTCCTACTGTTCAAGTTCAGTAAGGGGACCCTAAATAAAAGGGCAAACGGGTACTACTCAGGAACCTAGAACTCCAAATTCTTGACTTGGTCTGGGCGTCTTCTCCACGGCCCCAAGAAGCTCAGAGGCCTTGGTCTTCACCTGCCAGAACGGGCTTTCATGGGGGCTGTGCTTTCATGCGGGGTTTAGGGTTTAGGGCTTATTCTTATGGGCTTATAACGCCCGATGAAGTTGTTAAGGGGTTGTGATGATTTTTAAATTCTTGTAACTCGATTTAATCCGGCTCTGCAAGCGCTCTATCCAGGCTTCTGAACGGGGCTCAAATACCAGCTCTACAAGGGTCTCACCAGGTTTTGTGGAGATTTCTATACGGCTTTACCAGGGCCTCATAGGTTTTATAAGGATTCCGTGACAGGTTTGCATAGAGCTGTGTAAGTTGTGTAAGGGACATACTACTGGCTAGATATGGTTTAGGGTGTGAGGGTTCGGTGTCGCAGACGCTACTTGGAGATCATGGGTAGTTACTAATTGGAGTTATAAGTCCCCTAATCTGGCTTTATAACTATAGTTACCCTACTTATAACCCCACTTATAAGTACCCATGAACCTCCAAGTACTGCATTATTACTAATGGCACGCGTGCTTGTGGACCGCAGCTTGGGTCGTAGTAGTCTGATCTCCACAAGGACACAGGTGCCTTCCGGTCGGTGGCCAGGCGCGTGAGGAAGCCTGGGGCAAACCCTCCTACCCAGAACGGGAAACTTGCACCTGCAAGAAGCTATTCCGTTCCTTATCCTTGTGATATCTTTGTTGAGTTTCACCAGGTCTATCGCGTTTTAGAAGGTTTCTTTGCCAAGAAAGCTCTTCCGCTCATCACCGAATATCCCTTGAAAGATCACTCCTCAAAGATCCTTCAAGTGGTTTAAGGTTTATTACTTTTAGTATCCTGTTTATCATTCTTACTCTCATCATTATTCAGTTTTTTTATTATAGTTCTCTTAGTTGCTGAGTTCATAAGCCCCAAAAAGTTTACACTTTCAGTGTTATAGTGGGCAATATGATCTCAAAAAGTGTAAAGTGTATCCACTCAGCTACTAAGTTATTATCATTGTTATTGTTGCGTAAGTAGAACTGAGCTTTTGCCAGTTTGGAACCAGAGCCCTGCTGTATCGCTAAAAGTGTCGGGCTTTCGGGTTTGGGGTTTAGGGGTTTAGGGGTTTAGGGGTTTGGAGGTTCAGGGGCTTCAGGGGTTTAGGGGTTTAGGGGTTTAAGGTGTGGAAGATTTCTGCTTTGAAACCTCACAGCGCTTTAGGTCTATATACTTGGTTTGGGGTTTACACTCATCGGTAGGCGCAAATGAACTTAAGTCTCCACCATAGGCACAACAGCTGCAGATAAGACCTGGCGGAACGAAATCAATGTACCGCCTCTTGGAAGTGCAAGCGGTGGTGGACGTGACAGGGCTCTGGCTCGCATCTTTCTGACCACGCATGTCCAGACTGCGCAGCATCAGATGCAACGAGATCGTCAAACCTGACGATGAACGGAGTGACAACACCTCCTTCTGGCATTCGATCAGGTCCACCACGCGAAGAGCAGACACCTTCTGCAACTGTTTTAGAATCCCCGAACACCTGGCACCACCGTGAGCAGCAAATCGAGCAGAACCGATGAGACAGTTCAAACTCATGAGTCCATGTTTCTTGGACCGATGAGTGCATGAAGCCGGTGCCGACACGACATATCAACAGGTATTCCTTCTTCATGAAAGTATATTCCCTAAACCCTAAACCGTTTTGTTCCTCATTTAAAGGACCTTGAAGGGGCTCTCCGAGCTGCTACTAAGGACCTTATACTAGCAGCCCAAAAAACCCGAAATCCCTTTTTAGAATACTGCAAAAAAGAACAGAACCCCCCAAAAAGGCCTGATTCCAACCTGAGGTGCTGAGCATCCTAGCCGAATTCCAGAACTTTTTTGAAGGAAGCCTAAATCCCTTATAGAACCCTTTGAATGGAAGCCCAACAGGACCTTGACAGCAGTGGCTCTGCGGTCGAGGGGCGACGGCTTCGCTGCTGGACAGCTTCGAGCCGAGGCGAGATGGCCGTCTCCTTGAGGCTCAAGGGATCTGCAAGGTTTAGGGCTTTGGGATTGAAGGTTTAGGGTTCAGGGTTTAGCGGTTAAAGGTTTAAGGTTTAGTGTTTTGGGGTTCAGGGTTCAGAGTTTTAGGGGCTACGGGGCTTCAGGAGTCACAATCGGGCTAGGGTTCCGTTCAAATTTCTTAAAATACAGAAACGGGTACCCTTTGTTATTGTGCAGACTTGGACCAGCTGATTTGCATGTTGCTTCGGATCAAGCTTATGGCTTGGAATGTGGCAATTTCTGCTCAGCCCCCCTGCCTTCGGGCCCTACATTCAGAAGCTATTTATTTCAATCCGGCCTAACTTGACAGGCCAGCCCGACCATGAGAACTCAGAGATTGGACCCCACCTCAGTACCAATTTAGCCCCTTTTAGACTGCAAACAAAACAGAGAAACTGACGGGTTGCGACGTGGACTTGGTGAGTTCCGGGTCGCAGCAAGGCTCATATAGTAGAAGCCAGAAAGTTGGAACATCATTATCCTCATGCCCTTAAGGTAAAGTTTAAGGGATCCTAGCACTAATGCTCCTAAATCCATGTTCCAACTTTCTGGCTTCTACTATAGGTTTTTGCGGCTTTAGGGGGTTTAGGGTTTGAGGCTGAAGGGTTGAGCAGGGTTTAGGGTTTCGACTCCAGGGTTCGCATAATCCCTAAACCCTAAACCCTAAAATTACCCTAAGGGAATCCGTGCTATCTTGTAGATAAAGCGGTTCTTGGTCGAGGATCTGTGCACTATGGCTTAGGGTAGGTTCAGGTACCCTACTGAGAGGCTCAGGGGACTTGGCAGCTATCTTATGAGTAGAGATATGCGTACCCCGATTGCGGCTTGGGATGGCCTTGGAGGTTTGTTGTTTGGGTTTGCCGTTCTAGAGTGCCCTCCCAACAGAAGGGCAAAATGGTATGAAACAGGGACCGATGTTTTGAGAAATCGAACCGCCAGATAAAACACCACTAGCACCTTATAAATCCGATGAATGACATGGCAGGCGAAAGAATGAACCCAGCAAACTATGAACAACACTATGACACCGATAACGCCCGATAAGCGGAACAGGGTGCCCCCCCCCCACCCATCTCCTGGAGGTCCGTCAGTTGCTCCGCCAGCCTCTTTTGGCCCTCCAAGAGAATCCGCCCAGCCTCGGCAGTTAGTTCTTCGGGTTCAGATGGGACATAGGGTACCCCTTTTGGGGGTCCTTATAATAAGGATCCTACTATTTAGGGTACTATATTAGGGTCCCCTATTTTCGGAAACTCGCAGATACCCCCAAAGCCTCGGGGTTTACATAGCACGCCTTGGCAGTTGGGTTTCGGGGTTTCAGGCTTTGGGGCTTCCCTAAACCCTAAACCCTATTGAAGGGTTCAGGGGTTTAGGGCTTCGGGTCCGCAGAGGTTTAGGCTGCGGGGGTGGGTTCAGGGTCCGGGGTTCAGGGCCTTACGGGAGTGGCTTTCGAGGCTTTTGGGTCCCAGCGCAAACCCTGCACAAACATAGGGTTTAGGGTTTAGGGTTTAGGGCATGATAACCGTATACATTTTTTGGAAACTGAAGCTCAGGGTCTTGGGGTTCAGGCTCTAGTACCCTGCTGGTCTCTGTGTATCCACCAAAAGAACTCTAAAGGCCCCTAGGCCCTACACCCTAGGCCCCTTTCTGCACCCTTACTGTTGATGGACAAAATCCTGCATTACCCATTATAAGGAATATACCATAATTCCCATAGTTTAGAGTCCTTAAGGTCATGCAGGATTTTGTCCATCAACCTTATGAACTCTGAAAGTACCCTTAGAGGAATCCTTGATATTGTACCCTAATAGCACCCTCATAAAACCTTTCAAGGAGCTGCTAGAGGACTCCTTACCATTTTGGGCGCCCTCAGCCGCCAGGAAACCTTGGAATTCAGCAGCTCCTGCTGCACCTCGAGGAGATCTCCTTGACCTTCGCTCTTGGTTAGGGTTGACAGTAGAAGCCCAAAAGTTGGAAACCCAATAGCCTCAATCCTTAAGAGTCATGTATAAGGAATCCCAGCACTATTTGGCCTTGATCCGGTTTCCAACTTTATGGGGCTCACTGTAGGGGTTTTAGACTTTAAAGTTCTAGGGCTTTGGGGATTGGAGAGTTCAGCGTGTTCGCAGGGTCGATTATTGGGTTTAGGGTTTAGGGTGGGGGTGGTGAGGTTCAGGTTCGCTTTCAGGTTTTTATGGTTGTAGGGCTCTGGGATGGGCTGAGGGGCCCAGGTTTCCGGCGGATGAAGGATTCTGCAAGGCTCCTAAGCTGGTGTCGCTGTTATCGGAACAAGGAGCATCGGGCCCAACAGCCCATTCTAATTCTCACAGCCCCTAGATTTATCCCGAAGCCATGATAAACCCGTTGTGGAATCCTTCACAGGAGCCCTCGAAAGGAACCCAATCATACTTATCAAGGCCCTATATTACACCTCCGTTTGTCCCTGCCGCAAGCTCTTCGACCTGGACCAAGCCGCTCACACCCTAAGCTCCCAAGCTCTACCACAGGTGCCCTTTAACAATTAGGGTAGGGGTTTATATGGGAGTTTCCGAAAATTAGGGGTACCTTATTTTGGGGTCCTTATAATAAGGATCCTACTATTTAGGGTACTATATTAGGGTCCCCCATTTTCGGAAACTCCCATATATGTTCTGCAGGGTTTCATAAGGGTTTCCCAAGGGTCCTTGACTAACAGCTAGACTAGGGTTTGGGGGTAACTTATACTAAAGTGGATGCGAGGAACCGCCAACACGGTTGCAACGCTAATGATCGAGGCCCCTAAACCCTCAACCCTCAACCCTAAACCCTAAACCCTGTATGTTAAACCACACCCCCAGAGGCCTCTGGAGCCGAAAATCACCAGCCCAAACATCATATACGACCCTTATAAGCCCCCTACTTGGGTAGTTATAAGTGGGTTATAAGTGCGTTAATATGGGTTATAAGTATAGTTACCCTACTTATAACCCCGCGTATAACTACCCATATACCCGTTATAGAATCCCTATAGATCCCTTTACAGGGACCCTTAAACGAACCCTTATAACTACCCATGATCCTCCAAGTATAGATCTCCACCTAAAGCCCTGAAGTGGTCCAGGCCCGGAAATCATAAAGAGATCGACAGCCTGCAAGAACACGTGGAACCCTTGTGGCATAGCTATAAATGGAGGTTCATGGCTATAAATGGAGGAGTATGAGTCCCCTAATATGGCTTATGAGTATAGTTACCCTGCTTATAACTTCCCATGAACCCGAAACCCTCAGCCCACTTACATAGCCCCTCATGGGCACCCTCAAAGGCCCAGGTATAGAACCCTTAAAGATCCCCACCATCTAAACAGCGATTTTTCCGTAACTAATTCGCGAATTCCTTGGCTCAACGGAGGAGGCCACAAGGCTGGACACTCAGGGCCTGCCCTTGCGAAAGAGTGAGCAACCGCAGTAAGAGGGATACGGGACCAGTACTACTTCTACTGCTACTACCACTACTCCTCCTCCTCCTCGTCCACCACTTCTTCCTACTTCTCCTCCTCCTTAGTGGAAGAAGTAGAAGCAGATGGAAGTGGTCTGATGATGACGACCAAGAACTGCTGCATTGTTGGTACCATTGTTTCTGGTCATCATCACAATCATCTTTATCTTCACTGTCATAAGGTGGTAATATTGCTACTATATTACTATATAAATAATACTGTTGTTGCGAGAACGAGAACGAGCCTAAGATCAAACGAGAGGCAAAAAAACTGCGGAAGAAGGGAATAAGGCCACGAATCACACCAAACCGTAGCCACAGCTGGGGTTATCCAGGAGTACTATCGAGGTACTAGAAAGAATGGCAATACGACGGTTTGCTAGGAAAGGTAACACAACAACTGTAAAGGAACATCGCATACTTGCGCACTAAGCTATCACAATGTAGGCGCACACATTTTTTGACAACATCTCAGCTATACATGTCCTGCAGCATGGGAGCATAGCTCTAAGACAATAGCGCCGCACCATAATGCAGGAAGCAAGCCTCAAGGGAAGACACACACACACACGTATGATTACCTAATTGTCTAATTGTTCATAAACGAAACCATGCAACGACGGATCTTAACAAAGGGCTGTCGGATCGTCGGAAATTCTGTGATCTAAACGAACTAATGCATGAGTGGGAAGGACAGTCACGCAGAATTGCTCTCATCTGAGACATTGAGACAATAGAACACGAATACCATGATCTTCCGTCTAACAGCCCGCAGACGCAAGCCCTGCAGATCATAATAAAGCAATAATGTGCTTCTGTAGCACTTTACAAGCGCACTACAGCATTTCCTGATTTTTTGAATCTGCCTCCTTTAAACAAAGTAGGAGTATCGAATCGCTACGCTGCGACCCTAAACTTCAAACTTCAAACCCTGGACCCTGAAGCAGAAACCCTGATAACAGGACCCTGTCTCCTACTTCTTCCCTTTCGCTTTCGGAAACCCTAAACCCTAAACGGCCCTAAACCCTAAACCCTAAAGCCTGAAGCCTAAAGCCTAAACCCTAAACCCTAAAGCCTAAACCCTAAAGCCTAAAGCCTAAACCCTAAACCCTGAAGCCTAAACCCTAAACCCTAAACCGTGGACTTTCGCTTTCGGAAGGGAAGGCCAGGGTCCCTAGAAGGACCTCACCGGCTAAGAAAAACGAAGCGGCTCTGGGGGGGAAAACTTAAAGGCTACACTGGATGATTAGGGTATAGGGTTTAGGGATTCGGGTTTAGGGTTTACGTTTTGGGGTCTGTTTCGGTGTAGGGTTTACGTTTAGGGTTGAGGGTTTAGTGTTTTGGGAGGTGATACGTTAGCATGAGATAAGATAGTATGACAATAATAGAATATGACCAGAAAAAACGTAGAGCTATACTAGATGATACGAGATGAAACTTGAATACGGGATACTAGAATATGATTACAATAGAATAAAAACGGGTAGAACAAAAGAACTGTGCTATATGATACCATATGATAACCTCGTATGGTATAGTACAATATGATTTCAGTAGAATAAAACCCTAGGTTCCTGAGTAGCCCTTTATAATAAGGGTACCCTTTTTTCCTACTATTCGCAGTTAAGAAGGGGGCCCTAAACATAAACACGGCAAAAGGGTCCTACTCAGGAGCCTAGTAGACCCTAAACCCCATAGATCCCTTATAGAAACCTTTTTGGATCCCTCATACTGTTGATGGACAAAATCCTGCATTACCCATTATAAGGAATATACCATAACTCCCATAGTTTAGGGTCCTTAGGGTCATGCAGGATTTTGTCCATCAGCCGTAGAACCCCTTTAAGGAACACACACGATAGAACGAAGGAAACCTTACGGGCTTCAAGGACTTCCAAGCTTCGGTGCCAGAGCTTCGGGGCTGCCGGGTTCATAGCTCACTGCTTTTTTGGCCGCGGGGGGGCGGGGTGGTGGTGGTGGCGGTGGTGGTGGGCGATTTAGACTTGCAATTTGGCTCTGTGGCTGTCTGTTTCAAGAGTGGGGCTGTCTGTTTCAAAAGTGGGAGGGNGGGGGGGGGGGGTGGTGGTGGTGGTGGTGGTGGTGGGCGATTTAGACTTGCAATTTGGCTCTGTGGCTGTCTGTTTCAAGAGTGGGGCTGTCTGTTTCAAAAGTGGGAGGGGGGGGATTTGAGCACTTCGAGTCCCCCGCCCCCGAGCCACATGGGGGTGAAGGGGTCGGAGCCACCTGCATCACAGGCCATGAGCACTAGACATAATATAGGGTTAGGGTGAGGGTTTAGGGTTTAGGAGGGCTTCAATAACTAGAGAGGGTTTTCTTTTGCGGCTTTCTGTAGGGGCCTGAATGGCTAGAATAACGTTTTGGGTATAGCCCACTATAACCACAATATGGATCCCTGAAGACTAGAAGTGCTCATTCTTCGACCCAGGTTTTAAGAACTACGAGTACCTTAGGGACGACATGAACCCAAAGCCCATATAGGGATGCAAAATAAAATGCGTATGTATATATATATATATGGATATGGGTATAGCTCTCCTACCATTGAGGATCATGTGGTCCTTAAGGTACTTCTAGAAAGGGGTTTTGCGGGATATTTTACTAGAGCATATACCATAACTATATGGACGACTATAAGGGGATAATCTTACGAGTTCTTCCGACCCCTGAATTACGTCCTAGTGCTCTCGGCTCCCACTCCCCGCCCATTTCACGCCCCTCTGCTGTGCCAGAGGAGCTCCCTCGTAAAACTTCGCGAAGTGAGGACATCCTCGAGAAGAGGTCCGAGGAAGTGGGTTTAGGGCTTTAGGGTTTTAGGGTTTTAGGGCGTTAGGGTGGGTTTAGGGTTTAGGGTTTTAGGGCGTTAGGGTGGGTTAGGGTATAGGGGTTTAGGGTTTTAGGGTTTCCTAAGCCCTACAACCCCTCAATATAAAACGTCGCCCGCTTTGAGGATTGTAGTAGAAGTAAGGTGCGCGCTAGTTTCTTGATTTAGGACAAAAGGTTCTACCAATTTTTGGGGCCTGCGCTAAGCCTCTCCTAAACTCTGAACCCTCACCGAACCAGCCTGGAGTCTTCAATCTTCAGGGCAACAAGCTCCCAAAGTTCAAACATCCAGGGTTTATCCTAAACCGTAATCTTAGAACGCCCTGACTTAGGGATACGCCTTAAGCTAGAAGGCTTTTGTGACGAGGTTTCACAGCGTCCCTGATGAAGGACTAAACCTTGGGGCCCTGCCCATCAGCAAACCAATGCAGCGTACGTTCCCAAGTATACGTAGAGCAGCATCAATAACAGTTCTCTGTTCTATGGCGTGCTTTAGGTTTGCACGGGATGCCTGAACACTACTTGTCAGGTTACAGGCTTTATTAGGTAGGCTGCCTAAAGTGGAAGCCAGCTGCAACTAGGCCCCTGTGTTTCTTTGCTTCTTCGGGGATAACCGCTTGTCTTTCGTTACACTAAGAAATACGATGACTCTGACATGGTTAGACATCAGCACGACGATAGAAGCGTCGGCTACTGTTTTGCGAGATGTGAGCTTACCGGCTTCTTAGCAAGGATCGTTTAATCCGGACACTTTCGGTGCTCCACTAAAACACTGACTGGCTAAGGTTAATGTATAGCAGCTTGAACAAGTACGGCTTGGGATCTTGCATACGCCGTACACGCCGAATGCTTCTGTACAAAGTATGTTTTCGGACCTAAATAGGGTATGATTTATATTGCTAGTATCCCCATAATAAAACCCAATATATACACTCACCAATATTATTCAGAAGGAGGCCTATCTACACTCACCAAAACGGTAACATAAACCCTACTTCAAATCATCTCTGCAATCTCAGAACGTTGCTCGCCACAACCGGCTTCTCCAAAGGTGAAATCGGATGACAGATCCAACGCGACAAACGGCATTTGGTGTTTTGCAATTGGAGCTGAGTAGCAACTATGTAGCTGACCAACCAACTAACCATCCAACCAACTAGCCAACTAACAAATCTAATGACCACATGAGCTACTGACTGACTGACTGAATGACTGACTGACTGACTTGCCGACTGACGGATGGTCGGACTGACTGACGGAGCACCTTACGGACCGACCGACCGACAGACAGACCGACCGGCCGGCCTAACCTAACCTAAGTGACCGAACCAGCCACCGAACAAGCTGTCTAACCAGGCAACCAGCTCGCTGGTTAGCTAGCTAGCTAGCTAGCTAAGTTACACACAGATCTAGACATAGCTGACGACTTTTTAAGCCTTCGGAACACTAAATTACACACAGAGCCTAAGAGTTTTAAGCCTTCGGAACATCGAAGCCCTAGACCTTCGCGAGGGGCCCACCACTTCGACCCCGAACGGCTCAAGAGTCCCACCTGGCCCCGTTGTGGGGGGGTGGTCGACTGGTTCTGCGCGGGTTCGGGTTCACAAGAGGGGTTCACTGTTTGTTTTTTTCCCGCAGGGTTTGTGGCTTAAGGCTCAGAGGGTGGGATAACCCATCTTCGAGTGCTTACCCTAGTCATAGCAACAATAGCATCTGCAAGAAGACAAGGCCCTCCAGCACTATGCATGACACTGGCAATCATAGTGAGTAGGAAGAATCATGACAATACCGTTTTTAACACTGCAGCGAAACATGGAAAAGGCAAGTCGATGTCGTGTCCTTGTATAGCAAGGTCTGCAGCGTGCTACTGTCGTGTTATACTGGTTACTGGCATGCCGAATGCAGAAGTCCTGTGTGTCGTTGCAATGCTCGCCTCTTTTTAGATATCTGCTGCGTTCAGGGTTTGGTCTAGGACTTAGGTAGGCACCATTCCATCTCCGCAGACTTGACCGCGCGCACAACCTCCATGGCGAATTGAACGTAGGGCTTGCAATGGCGGCATGCCCGAGAAGGAATGGGTGGCGGCAGCTCAGGACAGACCCAGAGAGCCCAGTACCTTTTAAATAAGGAGTATACCTTAAGCAATAGAGGTCTTGACATTCTGATTGAAGCCTCTTTACAATCTCGATACATTGCCGATTTTTCGATCTTATACCCCCACGTACAAAAATCTGTGAGAGTTTAACCCTTAACCCTCCATGCACCAAAACCCTGCGTGTGCATGGTGCCTTACCAGAACCTCTAAACACTAAACCCAAAGCTCTGAACCCAAATTCCTAAACCCTCAAAGCCTAAACCCTAAGCCAACTTTAAAAGGCTGCACTTGGAGGTTTATTATGGGTAGTGATAAATGGATTTATCCCCTCAGATGGGTTATTATAACTATAGTTACCCTACATACAACCACACATATGACTACCCAGGTTTCGTAGGGTTCTGCAAATGGATCCTACTATTTTGGGGCTTGAGGGCCAGGGTTTCTTAATCAGGTCCCTAGGGTCCCACCCCTTATAATGAAGCCCCATAAGGTAGCGATATCCCCAAAAAATCTTTATGCTTATGTTCTTTTGGGTCCCTAAATCGTGGCCCCTAACGGCCCTAAACCCTAAGCCCTAAGCTCTAAACCTTGAACTCTAAGCCCTAAGCCCTAAGACCTTGAACTCTGACCCCTAAACCCTAAACCCTGAACCCTAAGCCCTTAACCCACTACTAGGTTCCTGAGTAGGTCCTTTATGATAAGGGTACCCTTTTTCCTAATATTCAGTTTTAGTACGGAGACCCCAAACTAAAAAGGGCAAAAGGGCACTACTCAGGAACCTAGACTAGCTCCCAAGGGGACCCTTGCAAGAAGAGTCCTGAGCCGACCGGTAGGAGACGAGGACGAGGAGGCCGAGGGGGAAAGGAAAGTACCAGGGACTTAGCGGGTTTTAAGCAGGTTTCGGGTTTTTTGTTTAGGGTTTAGGGTTTAACATTTTTTTGGGGGAGGAGGGTTTTAAACAGGTTTAGGGTTTTTTGTTTAGGGTTTAGGGTTTAACATTTTTTGGGTGGATTTTTTGTTTAGGGTTTAGGGTTTAACATTTTTTGGGGGAGGAGGGTTTTAAACAGGTTTAGGGTTTTTTGTTTAGGGTTTAGGGTTAACATTTTTTGGGTGGATATTTTTTGTTTAGGGTTTAGGATTTAAAATTTTTTGGGGAGGAGGGTTTTAAACAGGTTTAGGGTTTTTTGTTTAGGGTTTAGGGTTAACATTTTTTGGGTGGATATTTTTTGTTTAGGGTTTAGGGTTTAACATTTTTGGGGGGAGGAGGGTTTTAAACAGGTTTAGGCTTTTTTGTTTAGGGTTTAGGGTTTAACATTTTTTGGGGGATTTTTTTGTTTAGGGTTTAGGGTTTAACATTTTTTGGGGGGAGGAGGGTTTTAAACAGGTTTAGGGTTTTTTTGTTTAGGGTTTAGGGTTTAACATTTTTTGGGTGGATATTTTTTGTTTAAGGTTTAGGGTTTAACATTTTTTTTGGGGAGGAGGGTTTTAAACAGGTTTAGGGTTTTTTGTTTAGGGTTTAGGGTTTAACATTTTTTGGGGGGAGGAGGGTTTCAAACAGGTTTAGGATTTTTTGTTTAGGGTTAAGGGTTTAACATTTTTTGGGGGGAGGAGGGTTTTAAACAGGTTTAGGGGCTTTTTGTTTAGGGTTTAGGGTTTAGCTTTTTTGGGGGGAGGAGGGCTGAGGGAAGTTTGGGGTTTGGGGAAATAGGATGGACTGATGTGAACTTATCCTGTAGGTTTCGCAAGGATAACCTCGAAGACTAAGAAGGTAATTACTTGTACTTATCTATCTCCACTTAAGACTCATGGCCCATAATCCTTACCCTAAGCCCTAAACCCAAATACTCATAAACCTTAAACCCAAACCCCTCAACCCTTTTACGCAGAGACCGCGACCTCCTCAAATGACGCAAATGCTGCTGGTGAGCACTTTCGCCAATACTGTCTGGTGACTGGTAGAGAATGGGGGAATGGATGCCTATGATAGTCCCTTAAGGGTCCCTTATAGCCTATAACCCATGCCCCCATTCCCTACTAAGGACCAGACAGAATAGTCTCCTTGTTGTTGAATACACGGCAATGCCGCGACTACAACGGGTGTAGGGCCAGGGTCGTGCCCTACGGGTTCAAACTGAGCCAAAAGCCCTATGTAGTATGGTACTTCTTACCCTGACGGCATTGTTGTTCTTAGAATTTTGGGGTCTTTGGCGTCTAGGGTTGAAAAAGCCATGACCGCAGAATTCCTGCAAATCTTCGCGGTCTTCGCAGGCGACAGCTGCCACAGCTGCTGATCTGCAATTTAAACGATCAAAGACTGAACAATTAAGTTATAGCAGTAGAGTCAGGATATGTAGAAAGAAGTATGTCAACGTCTTCGCGCTCGGACACCACGTACCGTGGTAGCGAACTGCCGTTGCTCACCGATTAGCCCTAGGTTGCCCAGTAACTCCTAGCAAGACTGGCACACGTTCTGCTTATCCAGTTTTAACATTGTCCTTGTTACAAGGACACCTCAGAATGCAAAGGGCATCAGTGTATTACCTGGCAACCCTAACCTCTCGGAATCGGAATCGTGAGCACTCGGCTTGGCTGACGAAGGTCAGGTGTGGGAATCAAAAACAACTACAAGCATCCTGCAACGATGCCATAATACGTTCTGGAAAGCACCAGAAGAATGCAAGGTTCGAGACATCCGCCATCACTTTGCTAAGCTTCTGCCTAAGAAACTGATTGATATGCTACAGGTCGCCCTTCTTGCTGTTGCTCTGTTTTTTGAGGAACCCCAAACGAAAAAAAGGACAAAGCATGCTACTTAGGAACCTAGTAAAGGGTCGGAACTCCGGAAACCAATCTTCGCAAACGAAACTCCCGCTACAGTACACTGTATTTTGGTATGCTCGGGGCTAGCTCACTTAGCGAGACAGCATTAGCGCGGCTAAATGGCGCTGCCAAACACAAGAGCTTCGATTGAACTAATCCGATGCAACTCTGAATCGCAGTAACACTAGCAGTAATAGTCCTAATAGTGATAATGGTGCTACGGTAGTTATAGGAACAAGAGTAATCACAGTAGTAATAGTAACCATAGTGATATTGGCAATATTCGCTATAGTCGTAGTCCTGGTAATAACCGTAACAATATAGTAATAATGTTAATCATACTTATAACTTATAACCATAACAGTAGTGCGAATAATAATAGTAGTCTAGTAAGAAGATTAGTAGTACGAGTAATAGGTAGCAATCAGTGATCACCGACCCGATGGACTCAAACAACGACGAAAGCCCTTGACGACATTATAGGAGCCTCAGGCACTAGAAGAAGGATTGGGGTTTATTGCAGTATATTCATAATGAGGCTACCAAAGGGGTAGTATCAATGGTTGAATAATTAATACTGCCAGAACGAATTTCGCTGTAGTAGTTGTTATCATTCTTGTTGCTGCCAGTATGACTGCTATTGCTACAACAATTAAGACCCCTCCTCCCCCCCCCTTCTCCCAAGCCCTCTACTACTACTACTACTGCTGCTGCTGCTACTACTACTACTACTACTCCTACTCCTACTACTACTCCTGCTACTGCTGCTGCTACTACTACTACTACCACTACTACTACTACTACTAGCCACCCCCCCCCCC